>APFE031459255.1:0-18416 GCA_000404065.3 Pinus taeda | reverse complement strand
TGATAGTTTGAGGAGTGGTAATTCCTGCCAATGCATTACAAGATATGGTCGGATTTATTTCTTCTTCATCTAGGCTTTCTTCCTGGAGTATATCTTCTTCTTTTGACCTTTCTTGCTCCTTTTCTTCTTCCTCTTCACAATCTATGTAGAATAATTTCTTCTCAGCACACTTATGACCCTTAGTGTATTTGGTATCACAACTGTAACAAAGCCCTTTTGCTATTTTTTCTTCCAATTTTTGTGGTGTCAACCTTATAGGTTGTGGAAGACTAGGGGCAACAACACTTCCGTTTTTATAGTTGTGAGTGGTATGCTTCCTGGTTGCCATAATTTTGCTTTCCATTTGCTAACCTGAATGCCTTCTCTAATGAATCAGGTTCCCAAAGGCGAACATCATGTTGGATATTATCCTTTAAAGACCCTATGAACACATCAATCCTATGATCCTCTAGAATATCTTTTACCCTTATGTTAAATTTTTGGAACTCCTCAATGTGCTCCATTATTGAACCCTTTTGTTTGAGACTTATCAATTGGCTAAAAAAAGGGTTGCTTTTTGTATCCTCATAATGTGCTACCAATTCTTCCATAAAAATTGCCCAAGTAATAAATTGTTTATGAGAGCAAAGCCATTGATACCATACAAACAAATTTGGTTCCAAATATAAAGTTACAATACATACCTTTTGTGTGTTTTGCACATTATTGAGATCGAAAAATTGCTCCATCTGTAATATCCATATTGCGGGATCCTTTCCATCAAACTTCCTCATATCAATTTTTGGAATATCGTGGGTCTTCGATCCAACATTAGAGTCTATGGAATCATGATTAACATTTATTTTTTTCTCATCACGAGTTTCCTTTACTACCCTTTCACCCATAGTAACCCTTTCTTGTAGCAACTTATTCATATTTATATTCAATTCTTCCATGTCTGTCTTCAAATCTATCTTCAAATCATCCATCTTAGCTTCCACGTCATTCATCTTAGCTTCTACACCTTTCTTTAAACAATCCATCTTAGATTATATTCCTTTTTGTGCAAGTGACAGTTGTTGCACTTGGTCTCATAATTTTGCTATATCATGTTGCATTTCTTCCTCTTCTTCATGAGTCATGCTAGAGATTTCAGGTCGCCTACTAAGTGTTTCCATTTTCTTTCTTCGAGGCCTCAATTACTGATAATAATGCTTCACTATGCCCTTTGAATTACTTCAAAATAATTTTTCAAACCAAGCTTAAGCAAACGTTTAAAAAAATATACACACCTTTTTTCAGTTTGTAGGAGCTCGATATTGCCTCTGACGTATCTCTGTAATATCGGATCATTTAGTTCTAAAATTGTGATCTGCAGTAGCCCTCTGTGTTTTCTTTCCAATGCCACTAGTCTGACCCCAATTGGATTCTCCAATGAAGCGTTATGCCAAATCTCCCACAGTGACCTGATTATAGACTAATTCAGAAGAGCGAACTTGTACAACGTTCCACGAGTCACTTTTTCGACCTCTGGCTCTAAAAAATATATAGAAGAAACTACAGTCCGTCCTATTTCTGCACCTTTTTACGAAATTTCAATCCAATGCCCAGAGAGAAAGTTATGATGATTTCCCTAAGTCACATGTTTGGAATGTAGTTCAGGAGTCTGCAAAAAGACCAACTTCCTCAAATCATATCTCCGTAATTATAGCACACAATTCTCTTAAATTCGGACTCGAGATTTATCGCGATGTCTTCTCAAATGGGTTTTTTTTCAACTTCTCAAAACGTCACCAAAAAAAAGTTATAGCGAAAATGCCACAATGACCTGTTTGGAGCAGCGAAACCCTAGAATCCAAAGCTCTGATACCAAATTTTATGAAACCAGCTCAAGAAAAGATAGAAAAGATAGATCAACGCCTTAGAATTCAACCTCTTCCAAGGGGGCAACCCTATTTACATTACATAAATGAAAAATTCTTGGATGAATACAAATGAAAAGACCTCCTTTCTATATATATGAGGTCTAAGGGGTCATAACATTAATGAGAGCCTACATAACAATAATAATGTAAGGGCACAATAATAACAATAGTGGGCTTCTATGGGGCACAATAGTAACAATATGGGCACAATAGGGGCACAACAATATTAATAAGGGGTACAACTACAATAGTAATGGGGTAATCACTAGTATTATGGGGACCCAACATTGAATAACCAGCAAGATATCTATAGTTTTTTCTCCTTCTAGTTTAAGTGTGTAAATGGAGAATAGTGTGTTTGGTTTGGTTTGGAACTGAAAGGAAGAAACCTTAAACTTCCATTGTTGAGGCTAACCATGAGATACTAGAAAGTGGTGTTGGAACCGGTATACATCGGAGGACATCTGCAACGTCAAGGCTTTGGTTGCATCTCTTTCTGAGATTTATATGAATACAACTAATGATTTATTTCCCACATTGATTGTCATATTACATTTTATGCCTTAAGATTCCTTGACTTTTTAAGTGAATTGAATGCAATTGTATGCTATTACATTTGTTGTTGTCTCTTTTGCACTTGTTTTAGGTATTTGAAGGAGAATAACAAAAATAAGTTGGAGCAAAGGAGTGAGGCCCTGTTGTTGTCCATTTTCTCCCCTCTGCTTTAAATTTCCTGCCATTGTTTGATAGTGATCTTATTTATTATTTTCCTTCTACCTTTTGGAGTTTTCCATGGCCTCATGTTATTCATTTTCTTCCATATGCTATAAATTTCTAACCATTATCTGGTCACGATCTCCTTTACTATCTTCTCTTTGCCTCTTATTATTCAGGTGATATGCCATGACAGTCATTAATTCATTGATATTTCTTCGCTTTATTTTATCTTATTCTCCAACTCCAGATAGTTACAAATAAAAAGGAACACTCCTTATATAAATAAGGCACCTCTATTTAAATACTATGTACCCATACAACTTCAAGATGGAAATCATAGTCAAACCATGGGGAGATATAAGAGGTGCTCTAAAAAAAAAATCAACAAAACATCTTGAGAAATTAAGCTCTCATGAATAAAGTGTAACTACAAAAAGGTGTGGTCATGGAAGACTAATTACATTGAGTGTGTAATGAAAACATATTTCTGGCACATTTTTAATGCTACCAAGACTCAACACCTTCCTCAAACTCCACAACCGTTGTTACAAAATTTTCACTATTTCTTGTAACTATGAGCTCAAAACATTCTAGTTGAGCCCATAAAATCCATGTGTCCAATCTCACTCATTTACAATTTGTATAAACTAAATTTTAATTCAAATATACATATTTATATAGAATTCAAAATCTATGAATCCACTTATAGAATTTGTTTTTATGCTCGGTGTTCACAAAACTAGTCATTACACAGATTTAAAATTCAACAACAGAAGAATAGTTCTGTGTGTTTTGATCTGGGGCACTTACCATCACCTGCAAATATACACTAGTGTGAAATAAATCACAACTAGCCATATGGGCATATGTGGCACAATAAGTGAGTTTATCAGATGAATATGTAGTCAAAGAAGAGGATAAGTACATCAACAACTTGGTCCAAGCGAACATAACCAATTTGATAAGTATATATATTTTACATTTTGGAAGGTATTTCTGCATATGGGTTTAAATTGTGAAAAATCATGATGCTAATCTTGCAACTATTCCTTGTAATCACAAGTGTTTAGTCTATATTTGCCCAAAAAGTTTGTCAAAATAATTTATGGGTCCAAAATTTATAAACTTAACACCTAACTGATTTATAATAACATATAACAACCTCATAATTGAGTCCAACAACTTGGAATTAGTGGTCAACAAGATTAAGTAACCCCTGCATGTAAGAGGATATTTGGATGAACACTAGCGTGCTCTCCAATAATTCTCCTTGGTTCACAAGCCCATGATGTGCAGTATCTGTCATTTTCCAATACATTGACACATACTCCAATATAATTCCATGTAAAAATGCTTATATCCCAATGTATATGAATCTATTGTGAGATAATATGTCATGAACCGAAGTGTTCCCTCATAGAATGCTCCTTTGGGTATAGGTCCATGTTGTGCAGTCTTGATCATTGTCCAATACATTGGCACGTATTCCAATATGCCATGTAAAGTTCCATAAATCCCATTGTATATAATTTTTTTTTTAGATGAGTCTTTATCATTGTCCAATACACTGACACATATTCCAATATTCCATGTAAAATGCCATAGATCCATATATATATAAATCTATTTCTGAGATGATATGTCAATGGAAGCAAGTGTGCCCTCCAAGAATGACCTTTGGGTACACACCCACTTTGTCATTATCCAATAAATTGGTACATATCCCAATATGCCATGTAAAATGGCATAGATCCCAATGTATGTAAATTTATTGGGGAGGCTACAATTTCTCCTCAAAAATAAGTGAAATTTCTAGGATGATTTTGAAAAAATGGGATGACACATTGTGTAAATGGGTCAACTTTCTAGATTTTGGGTGTAACGGTTATTGGTGGTGTTGAATCCATTTCCACCAACTTTTCTTCTTGATGGTGCTGAATCTATTTCCACCAATTCCCATATTTCTTTAAAATTTTCTTAACTTTGGTGGCAATTATGGCCTATAAATTTATTTCTAAGACTATTTGTGGTTATATACTAAATTGACACATATTCCAATATGCCATGTAAAATAACACAGTTAAAAATGTATATTAATCTATTTGTGAGAGGATATGTCGATAAACTCAAATGTTCCCTCAATAAATGCTCATTCACAACAAATCCATGAAATGGAGGTCCAATATATTGATACATATTCCAATGTAACATTTAAAATGACATAGACCCAAATATATTGATGAGCCTTGGTATTGCAACAAGAATGTTGCAACTCCCAAGGCTAGTGAATTTAATTATCAACCCAGGGTTTTTACAAACTTAAGAGGTATCAACACTATATGTGCAACATACAATGTGTCCTTCCTTTGTTTTCATGATGTAATGGAGTGCATGTACTGAAATCAAATCCTAAACTAATTGTAGAAAATGAAATGGTCGAAATGGAACCTTAAGCTATTGCCAGAAAGAAAGTACAAGGAAAATACCTATTCTAATTGCATAAACATCATGAACTAAATGTAAATAAAACCTAGCTTAACCATATTTATCACATGTGATTATTTAAACTAACTCAATATGGAATCTTATATAAGGAGTATTAATTGTTTCATGCAAGTGCTAATTAAGAAATAAAAAGAACTATTTTTCTTTATCTTTTCATTTGATGAATGTAAATGCTAATCTTCACTTGTTCTTTGGCAGGGAGGACAGGGATGGAGGAAGAGGGTTAAAATGGTCTTTATGGCATGGAGGTCAAGTAGGGGCCTAATCCTAGCTTCAATGATGATTCTTCTCAATTCGGTCTCAAAAAATGCTGCTAGAGGATTTCCTACAGGAAAACTATAAGATGTCTACATGATCCCATGTTTTACTACAGGAAGAGGCTGAAATATTAGGAAGTAGTATAGAAGATGGAATGAAGCTTGAGAAAAGTGGATAATGGGATAATAAGACATGGAGGTGGTGGACACTACCCAGAACTTAAGCAAGGGATTCAAGATGGTTGGATTGTCTTAATGTAAATGACAATTTTTGCTTATAAAACAAGAATTCGGATTAAGATTGTAGTGAATTTTGGTGACATGGGTGGATGAGGCTTGAATGAGGCAAACGAGATGAATTCTCCCTACAATGTAGAAGCTCCTACAACAACACATTATTGTCTGCATTTATACACAAATTCATTTATACATTCGAAAGATTTATTAAATGGAAGAAAATAGAGATATTGCCATCTAATGGCTAAGTTCATGAATGGAAGCGCTTTGAAACAAATATAGAACTTAAGAGATAAAATATTACAATCACAACTTGTCCTAAGAAACTCAAAGACAATTAACCCATGCTAAAATAAATAGCGGAAAATTACTAGTCTCAAATCAAGAAATTCGAAAACTAGTGAGCTAGTAAATCTATAAAATGCCTATCATAATCAAGTGCAAGTACAATTGGATAATTTTTGGTATTAACTAGAATTTACTTTTGATCTAATGCAAGTGGAACAAACTCAATTGGATCTCGCTAACATGTAAAAAATATCATAAATTTATTGTTTTTTTCCACAAAGGAGTTCGAGAAATCTAGATTTGGGAATAACAAAACTAATCCAAGTAGCTCAATGATTACTATGACCTTCCAAATATTTGCCAAGGATGAAATGATGATCGTGATCTTGCAAAATAACTTATATCAACCATTTAACCCAATCCTATAATAAGAAATCATTAATACTAAAGGCAGAAATAGAAAACAAGAAGAAGAGATGCATGCGAATAACAAGTAAAAAGAAGAAAATAAAATGATACAAAAGGGCTATGAGGCTCCTCGGATAGTCAATCCCAAGGACACTCAGAGTCCTATGGAGGAGACCAATATTTAGAAGCTAAGGATGACACCAATTTTTATTATTTCCATTAATACAATTACATCCCTGCAAAAAATGACAATGGAGGTGCAAAAATATGAGTTCTCTCCACAAGAAGACTAATCAAAATCTACCCCTAGAGGAAAACTTTACTTGGTACTTATAAAAAATTATTAGGAAGCATTACCCATGAAAGGAGGAAGCTTTTACCACCAGAATCCCTTGATTAGTGGATCTCATTCCCAATACTAGGAATTTTGATTAAATGGGAGGGAACCCATTCCTAGATTTTCTCAATCATTGGAGCTCCAAAATATGTGCCATTATTCCTAAATATCTCACTAATTTATTATTAATACTGATCCTCCTAAAGTAGGGAGCAGGTCCCTAGATTATCTCCTCCTCTAAATCTTTGTAATTTGCCTAATATTCTCATAACATTACATAAAAATAAATAATATTAGGCACAAATATGCAATTATTCATAAACCTTCCTAATGAACATATTAAAGTTTAAAATATATTATATAATGAAAAAAGAGAAGTTTAATGTGCTAAAGGATGGTTATATGGGCCTTAATTTATGTTTAATTTAGAGGCATGAGCCTCAATTTATGTCTAATGTAGAGGCCCATCATACCCCCTCCTGAAAGTGTTGCTCATCCTCTAAGAAACTTAGTGACCTCATTGTGCCTGATTCATCGCCCTAGTGGCCTCTCTCTTGTGCATTCCTCGGTCCTTTCTCTTAAGAATATTGGTTGTACATTCTGCAAGGACAAGCCCAAAAATCTATTTGTGCATAGAAAATTCATTTGTGCATAGAAAAATCATGGTTTTTTGAGACCATTAGTTTTCCTTCTTCCCCTTATTCAAGGTGGGTTATTGAATATTTTTTAGTTTAGGATGGTCTTTCACATCCTTATCAACTTTCTTCTACCTTTTTTCATAGTTTAGACACCTATGGAACCTTCAAAATGCCTTTAGAATCAAAATAGGACATCCTATAATAATTCATGTCAAAACTACACGAAACCTACAGGAAACCTTGTTAAAACTACAAGAAACATGTTTTGAGCATAAATGATAGTCTGAGCCTAGGGTAGGCCCTCAACTTGACTCCCATTCCTTTCTCCCATTTTTATAACATCTTTTAGGCCTTGTACGAAAGTTAGAAAGAGATTAGAGACCTATTGGAAAACCTCTTTTCATCACAACAGTTTGAGTTTTGTTTTGATGGCGAATGTCTTGTTTCCTTTTGTTGCCTTCTTTTCTTTTTTGGCCTAGATGATTGACAAATGGCCTTGGATTTCTTTGTTTTGATTATGTCTCTCTTAGGCACTGCCATTTTGGGTTTTAGCACAATTTGTTCCTTTCTTCCTTCTTGTAGCAACATTCTGCCTTCCTGTAGCAGTCATTCCTCCTCTTCCACGGTCTTATAACTATATGTGAGTGATGAGAAATGATGTAGAGGTTTTGGAGGATGATGTTAGAGATCAGAGAGAGTAGTGTAGGTTTGTGAGAATGGAAAGGATCCTCTCTCTGTTTTTTCAAGAAAATTTCAGGGTGAGACAAAGTGTAAGGTTTGTTCTTGAAATTATGAAATGGGATGGACGAATGATGCATAGATAGTGAATATCAAGTGAAAGGAGGGCTTGGAGTCCTATGGTGACTTAGCCTTTGCAAAAATTTCTTATTTTAATTTTTTTCTCCATTCTTTGAAATCATCACCCTTCCTAATTTGACTTTTCCACATTGCATAAGTGAATGAGTGAGTTGAAATTAACTAGTTGAAGGTGGTCGAGATTGCTGACCCATTCTTAGATTATGAAATCTCATCTCTTATGCATTGACAACAAATTTCTAACTATAATATGCTCGAGTGAAGAGATCAAGAATATTTCATATATGTACCTTCATAATGGTTGTTGTAGAGACATGCATGTTGCTGCTGAGTTCATGTTGTTGTACTGCTCATGACTGAGGTACATCCTTGACTACCTTTTTCCTTTTTGTTGATATTATTTCTTGATAAGTTTTCTTCTTGTTGATGTGAAGTGTAATTTTCTGAACTTGCTTGAGCATGCTACCATCATCCATATGCATCTACCCCTGAAACATCTTGGCAAAGGGATGCATGGTTTGCAAGATATGGAAAAAATGGTTTTCTGCTCTATGTACTTTTTTTTCATGTAGTAAAACAGAGCATTCATGTATTTTTTTACGACAACAATCAAAGTTAATGGGAAAAGCTTGAGAATTATGGGTGGATGGTGGAAATATATGAGGATGATGGATTGACATGGACTTTTCCTTGTTGGATCATTTGAGCAAAGGAGGAGAAAGTCAAATTTGACTTCTTTTGACTAGGCTTGACCAATTTTTTTCTTTTGGTACCAACTTGTTTTTTTTGTTTGCAAATGTTGGATAGAACTTACATTCATCATAGAGATAAATGAAGCAAAGATTTTTCATTTTTTCCTTTTTTTTCTTCTAGGCCTACTAGCCACCTCAATGGGGTTTTCAACTAGTAGATGTGCCTAAGCACCTCAAATGACGTTTTCACCTAGGATCTTTTCTTTTTCTCTATTTTTCTCTTTTCTTCCAACTCATTGACCACCTCATGGAGGTTTTCAATCAATGAGCCAATCTCAAGCACCTCAAAGGAGGTTTTCACCTAAGATTTTTTATTTTTATTTTTTCATTTTTTTCTACTCTACTCTACCTAAAAAACAAAATAACTTTATCCTCGTTATTGTGCACTCCTCTTGTTATCCATTAGATAGTTATTCACTATTGGACCGGGTTGACTAAATGTCCTCCTTAGAGTAGAATATATTTTTCTTTTGAGTTCACTAAATGTTTACCATATGTTTGACGAAATATCTATCATGGAATAAGCATGTCTAGCTCAATTTATTGCTTACGTTTTGACTGTTCATCGTTATTTTCATCATTTCCATGCTTCTAGAAAGTTACAATGAGTTTTGGGCAGTCGTCTAGAGGTTAGCCTAAAACGTTGATAAAATCTCAAAACTGCAAGAAAATAACTCGAGGATTTAGGTCATAACTCAATGGAGGCAAACTTGTGAGTGCAGGTATAACCTTCCAATAACATGGATGCAATTATAGGAAAAGGTGAGTGAAAAAGAGTTCCAACTCAGGGATTGCTCACTTGAGTTGGCTATTTGGCTCGTGAGTGTTATGTAGTCCCTCAGTGATGTCAAAAATATTTTAGTTTGTAGGCCCCACTTTCATAACTACTTGGAGGCTAGGTCATATCACAATGACACTCATCACATGTTTATCGTGGCGAGATGTGAAATTGGGTAAGTGTGGGTTGGGGGGTTACACTTCTTGTGATATTTGGGCTCCCATTTTCAATGTCAAGCCACGACCACTTCTTTCTTCCCAATGCATACCTCTTTAGAGAGGGGACTAAAGATATAGCTAAAGCACAAGGTATCAAAGTACCCAATGCATGGAGGGGGATTTGTAGATCCAAGTGTTCACATTCTCCTCACAAGGTGTAAACATTTTATTTTAATAATAACATTCAATTTATCATATTTCCATTAGGTTTCTCATATAATATCTTGACTTATATGTTATTTTATATTTTGTTTTTTTAGGTTTATAAATAAGATTTTGAAGGTATTAGCAGCCATTTTTTGTTGTTAGGGTTGTTTGTCAAAGTGGATTAAGTGAAAGATTTTGGTACACTTAATAAAAAAATTCAAATTAACAAGGTCCTTTCTAAATGTTGCTCGAAGAGGTCCTAGAGGGTCATGGTAGAATGATGTGACCAATGACATTGTGTTGAATAGGCCTAGCGGATGATGTGGCACCATGCACAATTGACATGTCCCAAGAAGATTTAATTTTTTTGGGTGACAAAGAGGGCCATATCTATGTTACACATGTTACCTCTCAAAAGATATCATGTGACTCAGTGATGTCATCATGATGAAATGGGTGTCACCGAGGGATGATGTGGCATAGTTTCAATTGTTGTGCCAAGTGATGGTGTTTGGAAATTACTTCCTATGATATCAAATTTTCAACATCCTACCGAAGTCATGATGGTGGAGGTAAATCATATGATTCTTTAGCATCTTGGATGTTCAAGGAATTTTTCTTAAGTGCAACCACGTGAAATGTCCAAACCCAACTAGTAGTTAAGTGCATTTAGTGTAATGGTGCTTGGTGACAAGCACAATTGTATGGAGAATGATCTTAGTTTCTCTACGTGCTTAGAAATTATAATTTAGCACTAAAGACAAATTACGAATTGAAATATTTTTTTTTGTTGTTGGAAAGCAAAGAACTACATATAAAAGAGGATTTTATGTTATGATGAGAAATGTGTTAGAAAATTATATATTACAAAGCAATGGAACACATAAAATATCAGAAATATAAACATAGGGAATGCATAAAACAAGAGAGACACATATATACGTGGTTCACACAGTTTGGGTTGTGTCAATGGAGAAATAGTCAATCCTCTTTTTATATTATCCATCAAACTAAAGAGATACAACCTACAACAAATCTGTTGTAATTCCCTCTTCGCTCTCAATCTCCTCTTTCTTCCTCACTCAGAATACAGATATACATAGACGCAATACAATTCCCTCATATATAGTGACGGGTTGCCTTCTAGGGCCAAAAACCCTAAATTAAACATAACTTCTATCATTAGATATCTGCCTAATTAACGGCCCAGATTGACTATGAAATTACAACATTTTACAAGGAAATTTTACATCCATTCTTAGCTTCGGGGGCGCTGCCCCCGATCCCCCCACCACGAGGGGGCTCCCAAAGGTCACAACCGCTCCCCTTGGACCCCCCCCTACAGCAAATATTTTATGAGCAGCATTGCCGCCCCATTACAAATTTGGGTCCAATACAGTGATACCTTTGAATACAGAAGATAATCACGCTCCACACCCAACAAAATGATGGATAATTATGAGCCAGTGTGAAAATTAAATGTTATTGTTTTCATTAAATAAGGTGGTAGGGAATGAGGATGTGAAGGAGTCTTGTGAGACTTCTGTTGGTAAGGATTGATGATGATATTCATCACTCTATAATTGAGTACAAAGAGCCAAAAAGATAGAACCTTAAGTTCATAACGCGTATGTGAGAATTCTTGGTGATGAAGCATTCTCTAAAAGAGTAGAGAATTAATTGAAGTGTTTCTTCTTTAGCCTAGAGAGGAGTAAATAAAATACTATTCTTGATCAATGTGCATATTACATTAAAGAAAAGAATAACAACAGGGAGTGTGCCTTGAATCGGTAAAAGGAGCAACATAGTAAGAAAGGAGAGTGTAAATAGTGACCAACAAAGCAACAAAGTGAGTGAATTAATGAAGTTTAGGGCCCAAGACAGAGGTAATGTGTGCCTATAGACGTTTGAGAAGCATTTTTAAGTCAAGGATTTGTATATGAGAGTGGGGTGATAAGAGGGAAATGAATTAAATAAAAAGTGAATTAAGGCGCTAGAGGTCTCACTTTAAAAATCCCATGAAAGAGTAGATCATAGTGGTAGAAGTGGGTGTGTCCCTACAAATATTTAAGCTTTGTTCCTTAAGTAAGCTTGAGCTTTCTAATCTAAGGGGGTTGGAGCCTCATTTGAGTTGGTGCTATTAAATATTGATTTAAACATAGTTGGTGCTCTTATTTTACATCATAATACAAACAGAGTTTTGGTGGTTTTTCTCTTGGAAGGGGTTTGACATTAAATCACTATGTACATATGTGATGTGATTGTATTTTTGTTTTGTATAGCTTACATAAACAAGTTAACCATTGGAAGTTAGATCCACATGAAATCATGGTAAATGAGGAAAATCAAGATGTATAGTCATGTATTTGATGGAGTAAATCACATATTTTAGAGATTCATAATAGAATCATACATCATGTTTCTTGGATTCAATTTATGGGCAATAATAGAATCTACATACATAATTATGATAACTCCACTTACAAGTTTAATGAAAGAAGACCTTACAATAATAATGCAAATGCCATGAACCTCATCATCACTAATCATAACCAATATGAATAGAAAATTTGATTCACTACAAGTCAACCAAAAAAAACTTGGGACAAGCTCAAGTACTATTATAAGGGAAATTAGAGGATAAAGCAAGTAAAACTTTAAACTTATAGAATGAAATTTAAAATTACAAAGATAAATGTTGGTGAATATATTATTGAATACTTATTTAGAGTTCATGAAGTATCTAATATGATTAGAGTCCTTGATGAATACATTACGGTAGTCAATTATAAAGTCTTAGGATCTCTCCCAAAGAGGTTTAATGGCATATCTGAGCCATAGAATAGATGGCACAAGCAAAGACTCTGAAAATGGAGCAACTACATGGAACCCTCATTAAATTTGATATGAGAATTGGAAGTGAGAAGTAGGAGGAGGAGAAGCATCATTTAAAGCCTCAAAGAAATCCAAAGAGCACAAAAGACACCAAGATTTCTCAATATATCACTGAGATGAGGAGATCGCCCTCTTTGTAAGAAAAGTTACATTTGATATGAGAATTGGAAGTGAGAAGTAGAAGCAAGGGGAAGCATAATTTAAAGCCTCAAATAAATCCAAAGAGAACAAATGACAGTATGATTTCTCCATCTATCACTTGATGAGGAGATGGTAGGGTTTGTAAGGAAATTCGAAAGGTGGTGGGGAAAATAATAATATAAGCTACCATCTAAGTGTTTTGAATGTGGTAGAGTAGGACTTTTTGCTTGTAAACTTCCATATAAATTCAAGAAGAAAGAAAAGGTGAAAAAAGAGAAGAGTTGAGACAAAGCTAAAAAGTATGAGAAAAAGAGGACTTGAAAGAGAATGATATTCTACTCTAAGGAGGACATTTAGTAAAATGAGTCCAATAAGGAAGAATTATCTAAGGGATAACAATAGCAGTGCACACTAATGACATTTGAGTGTGAGACTAAGTTGGAAGAAAAACCAATTTCTCATAAAGGAATGGTGGAACTAGAGGAAGAGGAGGTGATGAAGACTGAGAAGAAGAGCAAGCTACTAGAACAGAAACTCTTGAGAGGTGAAGAAAGTATGTATAACTCCAATAATGAAGAATTTAGAAATTATAAAGTTAATCTAGAAGAGACTCTCAAGCTTAAGGATATTTTAATTTAACAATTAAAGGATAAACAAAAGAGTGATGATAAACTCGAGGATGAAAATGAAGGACTCAACCTAGAGGGGTCAAAATGTTAAAGAATGGCTAATTTAGATGCATATGATGGAGTTGTCATCTCTCTAAAAATTCATCTTGGAGAATCATGGAGAAAATAGGAGCTTCTTATAAACTAGATAGTTGAATGGGAAAGGAATTATCAAGAACTTGAGGAAGAAGTTGAATCTTTGAGAGAAAATATTATGAAAATCAAGCCTAATATATATTTATAACTTATATTCACTAAAGGCTCGAAATAGTTGGTTGATACCCTCATCTCATAAAGGCAGTGAGCATGAAAATTTAGTCTAAGATATAAAGAATCTCAACAAACTTCAAAAAGACAACAAAGTTACAAATCCATGAAACAATGAGCCTTGGAGGTTTGTGGACCATAGGTAGATATCTCAAGCCAACATTACATAGTAAAATTGAGGGCAAACAACCCTCTGACTCAATTACAACTTTGTGCTCTGTGCCCATAAATGGTGGAGTCTTTACATTGGACTTAGTCAAAACTTGGGATTTGACCTCCAAAACCTACCTTGGGGGATCCCGCACCCAACACCGTAGAATGAAATTTCAGACCATTGAGATCCAAAATTGTAGAAATATTTTAAATTCAATATTGAGCTCCTATAAAATGAAAAAAAAAAAGTGTGTAGTATTTTTTTAAATTTGCATAAGTTTTGTTTGAGACAGTAGTTTGAATTAATTGAAATGGAATTGTGAATAACAATTATCATTAATTGATGACCCAAAGAAATAAAATGGAAACACCTATTAAGAAACCCTAAATCTCTACTATGATACATGAAGAAGAGGAAGAAATGCAACATGATATATCAAAATTACGAGACGAAGCGAAACAAATTTTGCTCTCACAAAAAGTAATTGAAGCTAAGATGGAAGGTTTGAAGAATGGACATAAGGATTTATATAATATTATATAAAAATGATTGGGTATTTTTACAACTACAACCATACAAACAAATGTCCCTCCAACAAGCTAAGAAGGAAAATAAATTATCACCAAAATATTATGGTTTGTACAAGGTGTTGCAAAATATTGGTACTATGGCATAAACATTGGATCTTCCTACATCTTCTTGAGTGCACCAAGTTTTCGATGTTTCATGCTTAAATCAGGTTACACGTGACAAGCTCCGAGTTCAAGCAATATTTCTAGAACTAGGTGAGGAAGGAAAGATCATATATGAGAATTCGAAGTGAGAGGTAAAGAATTGGAAGGGAGAAGTAGGAGCAAGGGGAAGCATAATTTAAAGCCTCAAAGAAATCCAAAGAGCACAAAAGACACGAGGATTTATCCATCAATCACTCGATGATGAGATGGTCATGTTTTTAAGGAAATGCAAAAGGTGGTGGGGAAAATACTAATATAAGCTACCATTTAAGTGTTTTGAATGTCGTAGAATAGGACTTTTTTGTTGTAAACTTCCATATAAATTCAATAAGAAAGAAAAGGTGAAAGAATAGAAGAGTTGATATAAAGTTAAAAAGTGTGAGAAAAAGAGGACTCAAAAGAAAAAGATATTCTACTCTATGGAGGACACTTAGTGAATAGAGTCCAATAATGAAGAATTATCTAAGGGATAACAAGAGGAGTGCACGCTAATGACATTTGAACGTCACACTAAGTTGGAAGACAAACCAATTTCTCATAAAGGAATGGTGGAACTAGAGGAAGAGGACGAAGACTCAGAAGAAGAACAAGCTACTAAAAGAGAAACTCTTGAGAGGTGAAGAAAGTATGTATAACTCCAATAATGAAGAATTTAGAAATTACAAAGTTAATCTAGAAGAGACTCTCAAGCTTAAGGATATTTTAGTTTAACAATTAAAGGATAAACAAAAGAGTGATGATAGACTCCACGATGAAAATGAAGGGCTAAACCTAGAGGGGTAAAAATGTTAAAGAATGGCTAGTTTAGATGCATATGATGGAGTTGTCATCTCTCTAAAAATTCATCTTGGAGAATCAAGGAGAAAATAGGAGCTTCTTATAAACTAGATAGTTGAATGGGAAAGGAATTATCAAGAGCTTGAGGAAGAAGTTGAATCTTTGAGAGAAAATATTATGAAAATCAAGACTAATATAGATTTATAACTTATATTCACTAAAGGCTCGGAATAGTTGGTTGATATCCTCATCTCATAAAGGCAGTGAGCATGAAAAGTTAGTCTAAGATATAAAGAATCTCAACAAACTTCAAAAACACAACAAAGTTACAAATCCATGAAACAATGAGCCTTGGAGGTTTGTGGACCATAGGTAGATCTCTCAAGCCAACAGTACATAGTAAAATTGAGGGCAAACAACCCTCTCACTCAATTACAACTTTGTGCTCTGTGCCCATAAATGGTGGAGTCTTTATATTGGACTTAGTCAAAACTTGGTATTTAACCTCCAAAACCTACCTTGGGGGATCCCCCACCTAACACCGTAGAATGCAATTTCAGACCTTTGAGATCTAAAATTGTAGAAATATTTTAAATTCAATATTGAGCTCCTATAAAATGAAAACAAAAAAGTGTGTAGTATTTTTTTAAATTTGCATAAGTTTTGTTTGAGACAGTAGTTTGAATTAATTCAAATGGAATTGTGAATAACAATTGTCATTAATTGATGACCCAAAGAAATAAAATGGAAACACCTAATAAGAAACCCTAAATCTCTACTATGATAGATGAAGAAGAGGAAGAAATGCAACATGCTATATCAAAATTACAAGACGAAGCGAAACAAATTTCGCTATCACAAAAAGTAATTGAAGCTAAGATGGAAGTTTTGAAGAATGGACATATGGATCTATATAATATTATATAAAAATTATTGGGTATTTTTACAACTACAACCATACAAACAAATGTCCCTCCAACAAGCTAAGAAGGATAATAAATTATCACCAAAATATTATGGTTTGTACAAGGTGTTGCAAAATATTTGTACTATGGCATAAAAATTGGAGCTTCCTACATCTTCTTGAGTATGTTTCATGCTTAAATAAGGTTACAGGTGACAAGCTCTGAGTTCAAGCAATATTTCTAGACCTAGGCGAGGAAGGAAAGATAATATATGAGAATGGGAAGTGAGAAGTAAAGAATTGGAAGGGAGAAGTAGGAGCAAGGGGAAGCATAATTTAAATCCTCAAAGAAATCCAAAGAGCACAAAAGACAAGAGGATTTCTCCATCTAGATGATGAGATGGTCGGGTTTTTAAGGAAATGCAAAAGGTGGTGGGGAAAATACTAATATAAGCTACCATTTAAGTGTTTTGAATGTGGTAGAATAGTACTTTTTTGTTGTAAACTTCCGTATAAACTCAAGAAGAAAGAAAAGGTGAAAGAATAGAAGAGTTGATATAAAGTTAAAAAGTGTGAGAAAAAGAGGACTCAAAAGAAAAAGATATTCTACTCTAAGGAGGACAGTTAGTGAATTGAGTACAATAGTGAAGAATTATCTAAGGGATAACAAGAGGAGTGCAGGCTAATGACATTTGAACTTGACACTAAGTTGGAAGACAAACCAATTTCTCATAAAGGAATGGTGGAACTAGAGGAAGAAGACTCAGAAGAAGAACAAGCTACTAAAAGAGAAACTCGAGAGGTGAAGAAAGTATGTATAACTCCAATAATGAAGAATTTAGAAATTATAAAGTTAATCTAGAAGAGACTCTCAAGCTTAAGGATATTTTAGTTTAACAATTAAGGATAAACAAAAGAGTGATGATAGAGGGGAGGATGAAAATGAAGCACTAAACCTAGAAGGGTCAAAATGTTAAAGAAAGGCTAGTTTAGATGCATATGATGGAGTTGTCATCTCTCTAAAAACTCATCTTGGAGAATCAAGAAGAAAATAGGAGCTTCTTATAAACTAGATAGTTGAATGGGAAAGGAATTATCAAGAACTTGAGGAAGAAGTTGAATCTTTGAGAGAAGATCTTATGAAAATCAAGTCTAAGTTGATTTATAACTTATATTTACTAAAGGCTCCGAATAATTGGTTGATACCCTCATCTCATAAAGGCCATGAGCAAGAAAAGTTAGTCTAAGATATAAAGAGTCTCAACAAACTTCAAAAAGAGAACAAAGTTACATATCCATGAAACAAGGAGCCTTGGAGCTATGTGAAAGCACTTGAAAGAAAAATAAAAAAGTGATAAAATTACATATAAAAGAGAACAAAGTTACATATCCATGAAACAAGAAGCCTTAGAGCTATGTGAAAGCACTTGAAAGAAAAATAAAAAAGTGATAAAATTACATATAGTGGAAATACTCCATTATAAAATCTGTAAGTCTAATCAAAATCATTATATAATATTATAAAATCTGTAATTCTAATCAAAATCATTGCATAATATTAGTTAACAATCAATATCATAAGTTGATATAAAGGAGAAATTGAAAAAATTGAGATGAACTTTCGCATTTTTCTCAACTAAAAGACATCGCATTTAAGAATCACCATAATCATTCTTTAAACCATGAGCTTTTTTGACCACAAAGGTTAATAAAGTTTAATTCATGCACATTCGAACAATTCATGCACATTTGTGAAACAATGTATTGGATCCGGTTAGTTCATAACACTTGCAGGTGATATTGAGGAGTCTATACTATCAAAAATGAATGCGCAGATATGATATTCATAAAATTCAAGTAATTCTGAGATATGA
>APFE031459254.1:0-40683 GCA_000404065.3 Pinus taeda | reverse complement strand
TTCGAGGATAACTCAATATTTTATTATAAATAGAAGGGTTTTCCATTCATTATTCACTTTTGACTATTTTCATTGTTGTACTGAGTACTGTAATTCTGATTATTTTGATTTATGCACTCCATTTCGCTGCCATTTGAGTTCCCATTAAGCTCAAACATTTTATTTGTTGGGTTTTCACATTATAGAGGAGAGAGACTTTAAAGAAGATGAAGACGTTTGAGGACAGCCAAGAACCCATCCCATAGAGGGGGATGGGTAACATTTATTTGTTCCCTTCAGAGGTGTTATAATAAAATTTATTCTTTGTATATATAGTTTCCATTGGATTATTTGCGTTATTGTTGTTTTTTTTGTCCTTTAACTATGATTGTGGCATAGATTATGACTTTTGTAGGTTTTGTTTCTATCATTTGTTGCATATCTACAATTTTTAGTAGCCATTTATATTATTGATACTGTTTATCATCCACAGTCTTAAGTGGGTTCTTTTCGTACAACTTTGAGATGAAAACAGTACAAGAGAAGGAATTCTGGAAAATGCATGGATTAAGGACCCTTGAAACCCTCAGCCTTTGGAAAAGAAATGTGGCCTCCAAGTGATCAATCTCCAAATTTGTCTATGGGTTCAACCTCAATCCTAGGATGAGCTTGATTAAACAATTTATATTCTTCCTTGGGATCAAGTTTAGAAACTTTACCTTCCAAACTTTGCAATTTGACCTCTTTTACCTCCAATGAAATCAATCCACAATTATTTCAAGGAGACACTTTAGATCTATGAGAATGTTAAAAGTGGCATCGAAAGGTAGGGTATCCTCCTTAGATTTAAATGATTTAGCCTCTTTTCAATATAGATTACAAAAATATATTCATACCACTGATCTTGAAATGAAACAGATATAATTTGATATGATACTTGTGCTCAGAATTTAGCCTTTGAACCCTTGGTGTTTGACCCACTAGAAGGAGATGAACCCTTCTGTTGGATTTCTATAGACCTGTAATCAAATTATAGTCAAGATGGTAGTACTTCCTACAACAAATCACAGCCTTGCAATACAATTGAAAAGAGACCCTCAAATCTGATAGGGGATTGATCTCAACCCTGTAAACTTGAATGGATAAGTATGGTAAAGCAGACCCAGGTCCAATCTAAATATTTGGCAAAGTAATGTTTTCTCTTTTGTTTGCAATAAAATAATAACTCTCAAAATAATGCAGAAAATTCTCCTTCCAATCAACCAAAAAGTAGAACCAACTAGGATGATACGAAATACCATCGAAGATGGAAATGTTGGCTAGGGTGAGCATAAATTCCACTAAAGTTCCTTGCATGAAACCTCCAAATAACCCTGCAAGTAATTTAGAATTTTCCAATAAAACCCTTAGGATGGTGGGAAGCACAGCTCTCATACCACTATAACTTCACAATCATCAAAATTTTAATCATTCTGGTACATTGTAGGTGTTCTAATAAAATTCTTGCAATAAAAACACCAAACATAATAAATATCTAAGAATGCAACCTCTTATTTATGTAAATAAATATAAACAAAATTACATGCCCACAGAAGCACTACTAAGCCTCGTGCCTTGCCATGTATGGCTTCCCATGAACAGATAAATTAAAGATGCTGAAGCACAATCTTAGATCCTTGATGTATCCACTAGAGAAATTACTCCCATGGGGTTTTCTTCCTTGGGATCAACTAGAACTTGCCTTGACAAGCTCTCAACAAAAGAAAAATAGATAAATAACTCTCGATGATTACATTGTTAGGCTCCTATCGCCTTTTATATGTTTCATTGAATCTCTAGAGACTTAATTTATTGTTTTCACTTGAAAAACAAAGGCCAATACCGTGGGTCAATGTCGTGGGAAACTACCATGGTAATTACCATGGGTCGATTCCATCCACTTTAACCATATCCATAAAAAAAAGAATATTACAAATCGATCGCTTCTTATTTAGTCTAAGCAGTTTATGTTTAGGAATTCCCCAAGATCCATAAAAGTTAATAGAAGTTACTCATCAACACCACAAAGTATGTTATTTTTATTGAGAATATTGAGTACATGGAAATATGCTTGTTAAAGTGGATTTTAGAGAAATCCCTAATGCATAGGCCTAACAATAACACAAATTGTGTTACATTTTTGGTAATTTTCTTAAGAATCCTAACTATGTCTTAAAAATGTAGCTTGGGGCATTGAATTTAAAAGATAATCCTTATTGATTTTGGGATTGGGATGAGAAAGAGATAGGAGATATCATCTATTCTAAAAATAAATATCTTTTCACTTGTACCTTTTCCATACATAATGTATCTTTTTCATAAATTAAATGGACAACCTTATTTCCTTATTTTTTCATGAGAAACCATCCTTCCAAGAGGCATTAAGGCCATTTCTAGAGAAGTAAGGCCACCTACTAAGTCATAGATTCGAAATGCAATGACTCTGTTATGAGCTCACCAAGATTTAGTACCTCTTACTCTTCTCTAAATTCTCCAACAAATCAATGTACAAATGAATTCGAATTGGGGGAAAGAAGCCCTTTTATAGGAAAAACTCTAGTTTTTTTTTGCCATTAGGAGTAAATGGTAGCTCAGTTTGACAAACAGTTAGCACTATTGGAATTCTCTCACTGATCTCTACAATTCGTCTCCATGTTTCTCGTAATTTGAAACTTCACCACAAAGCCATTTTTTTCCATGACATCTCACTTTGGCGCAATAAATCAAATATCTTAATATGAGTCACATGTACTCTCGCACCACTTTTCCTTTGAACTTTTAGAATTATGAGTCGAGTTCTGTCACGGGTAATCACTATTTACTCATTCTATTATGGTGTGTTGCGGGCCTTTCCCATGTGGAAGCATCATATAGTCACCTTTCCTCAAAGTATTAGAAATGAGTCACCCCTACATCTATGGAGTCTGTTCAAAGTCCTATTGAGTCCTATTACAATATATTATCCGTCTATGTGTCGCATTCATCCCATTTTTCTTATATTTGACCTCCATCTATCCTCATGTGCCTTTGAAAATCCTTTGTCTGAGTAACTCACCATCCCTTATGGAATTGTGTCAGTCGCTACGAGGTCAACCTTGCATGTTATGCTCTAACAAGGTAAACCATAACTCCGCGAGTCCTCATATCTTCCAATTATCATCCCTGTTGTTAGTCATTATTAGCCATAATACTATGATCCTTGTGCCTTTGTTGAAGATTCATAATTGCCTAAACTCTGGTGGGCCTGCTTTTGTTAAGATCAACACATTTATTCCAGGAGAGTAGTCTAGAGGATGGTGTACCTTGGTTTCATCTTTCATCCTTTCTTGGTGCCTCTAATCAAACAAAGTGAATCATTATTGCCCTTTTACTTGGTTTTTTCTCACATGCTCAAATTCAACTCATTATCACACGATCAAGAAACATACACTTGGTGGTTAGTGATCTATCATATTTTCCTAGATTTTCTGAGGTGTGTGTGAGATGTTCTAGACCTCATGAGGGGATGTCCCTTCAGGTAGCCCCTCACATACCTAGATATCAAAAAATTGTGCTCTAGCCTCAGAAGAAGTTATTTTTATTTGAATGGCTTTGTTTCAATCTTGGCCACTGTATTCAAGGAAATTATGTATATGGGGATCATTATGTCAATGTATCATTTTTTACCCCATTGATGCCAGCATATCATGTACCATGTACTATGTACCTCAGACCTAGATTTTTAGGCACACCATTATAATTTGTACTCGGTTATCTCATAGGTATGGGTATATCTCCCCCACCTTATTGAGATCTTGTACTCATCAATAAAGGAAACTTTTATCTCACAGGTACGTTTCACCGCCTCCAACTTCACTCCTTCCTATTACTTGAGTGATCTCTCTCTTTCCCTATAACTCCCCTTCGGTGTTTTGCGAAAGTGAAGCTACAAAATATTTTCATCATACGATGTGCTCCTCAAACTCTTATCTTGGGCAACAATCCATTATCACCCAAAAAATGATCACCTAGTCATGTATTACTAGGTTGATCAAAATGCACCATGTAGGATAGTTTTTTACATATTAAAACCTTCTTTTACCTTAGGCAGTAGTTTAGTGAACCGATTTCCTAAAGTATGTGGTTGCATTCTAGACTACTACATGGAGGGGAATTTTAAGACAAAACAAATCTTTTGTCTTAAAATTTTCAATATGATGCGCTAGTAAAAAAGGTAAAGGATTAGGGGTTCGTCTTTATGCTATTGATGGTTTCTTCAGGAAGTAGAGTGATGGTGGTTGACAACAGGTAATGGGATTTACTGTGTTGGAGGCTAAAAACAGAGGTGTGCATTGTGAGAGGAGCGATGGAGGAACTTTCGAAGAACATTAATGGGTGGTAACATAGTTGGAGTACTTTTTTGGGTCTCCATCGATTGTTTTTAATATGTGTTTTTTTACTATTTTATTTATTTTGAACACTACTTATATACGTTGGTTGTTGTTATTACCAAATTGTTGTGCTATATTTGGAACATGGATTAGATTCACTTGAAGGGTTGTTGAATAATGTGGCAAGAAATTCTCAATTTGATTTTGCCTTGATTAAATTGAGAAAATTTGAATTTCCACATCAGCAGACAACTTGGATGCAATTAGCTTGTATGACATCATTTCTGTCACCCATTTTACTCAATTAATTCGAGTTGGAGGAGTTAGAGTTTAGTTAAGCATGTGTGATTTATAATTTGTGGCTGTCAAAGTCAGTTATCTCAAGTTATTTTCAGTTAACCTAGGTCTAACTGTTGGAGGAACTAGTGGAAGGCTAGTTGTGCATTGAGACTTCAGTCAAATGTAGTGATCATCTAGTTAAGTGATCAATCATCCCAAAATTGCTAGTGCATGCAAACAATTCGAGTTCCCCAACTATGGCGGAGATTCCAAGGGAGTGTAATATTAGTTGTAGAATAGTCTTGAGCGTACAGGTGTTGCATGCAGTCACATGATCAACCTTAGGAATTGTGCAATCCATTTTGGAAAAAGCCTAAATAATAGGGGCCTAATTGCACAAGGAAATAGGGGCTCAAGCAGAGGTAGAAATTGACAAAGTTTGGGTTTGAGCTTCTTCGTGAGTAGAGGGATAGGTTATTCACTTACGGGTTGTGCACAGTTGAGTAAATCAATTGTAGTACATCTATATTCATAAGATTGATGCAAGAAGGCATTGGAGTTATTAGAAGATTGCTTTCCCCACGAAACATATTGTGTGCATGTATTTTATTTCTTATTGCATGTCTAAATTTTTTGTTCTAAATTGTGAATTAACTTTCGTAGAGCAGTAAAGTAGGTCCGTGTCTTATGATTTTGAAAAAACTTCATGATCAGTTGCAAATCTACACCATAATTTCTACATCGTATCATAGCCGGATTCACATTAGAGCATGAATTTTGAATTTGTTTCTTAGGAGGTTTGAAGTTGCAGTTCAGTGTAGTAAGATCTCTTAAGAACTGAAAATATGACCTTCAATAGGCTGAGGCTAGAGTATCCCTTGGACGGCAACTCTAATTTCATTGACTGCAAGGATCACATGGAGGAGGTACTCGATGACAATGGATTGCTAGAATACATCAAGAGAGATGTTACAAAACCAACAGAATATGATGCCAAAAACCTTTCTCAGTGGAATAAAGTTATAGCCAAGGTGTGGATAATAATATTAGAGGGAGTACGAGACCACATTGTCAACAACCTCCGTTAGAAAGAAAATCCTTATGGAATGTGGTAGGCACTTACAAATCTGTTCTAGAATAGTACTAACAACAAAAAGTTGGTGCTCAAGGATAAACTTTGAAATATCAAGATGTAGAAGAATGATATTACCTTGCAATATATGAGGAGGTTCATACAAGTTCATGATGAGCTTGCAGGAGTTGGAGTTACTCTTTCAAAGGATGACTTGGTAAGAATATCCCTTCTCGGCCTTCCCAAGTGTTGGCATTCCTATCAACATTAAGTGAAAGGGAGGGATAAACTACCAAATTGGGAACACTTGTGGTACGATTTCGTAGAAGAGGAAATAAGGTAGAATATTAGAGATGGGACCTCATCCAAGGGCAAGGATGAAGAAAAATTTTCATTGGTTGGAAAGGGAAAGAAGGGAAAATGGGAAGAAATATCAAACCAAACCAGAATCCAACCAAGGGACAAAGAAGAAAGATTTGTCAAAAATTAAATCCTTCCATTCTCATGAATAAAAGAAATGCCATGAAGTTCCCACAGAAAGAGGCAAGTGAGAAGATCTTAAGAGGAGTAGTGGGTGAAGCCTTGGATTCATAGTTCAACCTGGGCTTTACCCTTATCGCATGCATGTGCAACATAGTGATGGGGAGCGTGTGGTACTAGGACTCAGGTGAATTGTTCCACATGACAGGGTGTAAAGACTTTTTAGTGACTTGGAGGCGAAAGATCTCCATATGTACATCAAGCTAGGGGACAATGGAAGGTACAACATTACCAGTATTGGTACAGTCAACTTTCAGAGGGAGTCAAGCTCCCCTCTCAAGCGCAAGGATGTCATGTTTGTTGTAGGCCTAAAGAAAAATCTCATCTCTGTTGCAGTTTTGGAAGACCGTGGTTATGACGTGATCTTAAACAAAGGAAAAAAATTCCTTAGACACATAGCCATGAGACAGGTGAAGAATATCGAGGTTTGTGTGAAGAATCTATATAAGTTAGATGTGGAAGATTGTGTTGCATTAAAAACTAAGGAAAATAAAGCACAGGGACATGATGTAGGTGAACTTTAGCACATAATTCATTGCCATTTACATCATGGAACCTCGAATAATATACAACAAATGTCCACTAGCCTCCCTAAAGGAGCACTTGAGCAGCAGGATGCATGCAAAGGATGTACCTTGGGGAAGTACATAAAATTCAAATTTCATGATCGGGACAACAAAGCACATGTATTCCAAGAAAGGATCCACTTTAATTTCTATGGACCTTTGTTTATAGCCTCCATTGCCCGACACAAATATTTTTTCCTTTTAATTGATGACTTCTCACATAGGTATTGGATCTCTTCATGCGGAAGAAAGATGGAACATTGTCCAAGTTCATAGAATTCAAGGCACCGTTTGAGAAAGAAACCAACAAGAAAGTGAAGGCTCTCTAGAGAAATAATGGAGGTGAGTATGTGTTGAATGAATTTAAAAATTTATGTGCAAAAGAAGGCATTCGGCGAGAGTTGACAACACCCCACAACCCACATTAGACTGGGGTGGTTGAGAGAAATATCGATAGCATTTTGGAAGCAACAAGGGTGATGTTGCATGACCAAGGCCTACCTCTTTATTTGTGGGTTGAGGTATGCAATACAACAGTTTGTTTGTAGAACTGAAGTTCTCATCGGATTCTTGGCATGATATTACACCGAAGGAGGCCTTCTCGGGAATAAAGCCGGATGTATCGCACTTCAAGATTTTTGGAGCCTCTGTTTACTGCCACGTCTCCAAAGAATCAAGGAAGAAGCTTTAGTCAACAACAAATTTCGGGGTATTTATGGGTTACACAAAAACTCCCCACAACTAACATGTGTACTTGCCATCACTCATAATGATAGTTATTTGAAGGGATGTAAATTTTGATGAGGAGAAATCTATGTGGTGCTCTCTTGATAGCGGTATTTAGATGCCACCAAAAGATGAGATTTTATCTCAAAAAGAGGAACCTCAAGAAGCTGTAGAGAAATCACAAATTGTAGAGTAGAGAGTGGAGAAATTCATTAAACAAAACCTCCAGAGAAGGTAGAAAAACAAAACTAACGAAGTTGGTAGACTTTTGCAGGATGGGAGGGAGAATGTGTGATATCCTTCAAATTTGCGTAAGCAAAGGAGGTCACTTGAGAGGTACAATGGTGGCATGGATCTTATGACTGAACTTATAGAGATTGAGCCATCCTATTTTGAGGAAGAAATAGAGAAACCTGTATGGATTGATGCAATGGTGGAGGAATATGAATCCATTGCAAAGAACCGTGTTCAGGAAAAGATCCCAAGAACAACATATAAATCAATAGTGGGTTTGAGATGGATCTTCAAGGTGAAGCAGGCAACAAACGGAAGAATAGGGAAGTATAAGGAAAAATTTGTGGCCAAGGGGTACTCTCAAGTTGAGGAAATTGACTATGAGGAGACATTTTCTCTTGTAGTAAGGTACTCATCCATTAGATCAATTCTTCATCGCGCCACATAGATTGGGTGGAATATCCACCAGATGGGCGTAACAACAACATTTCTGAATGGGGTTATTAAGGAGGAGGTGTACATAGAGTAAAAAAAGGTTTTGAGACATTTGATTAAGAGTCTCATGTGTGCGAACTCAAGTGAGCATTGTATGATCTCAAGCAAGCAGCTCATGCTTGGTACACCAAGAATAATAGTTATCTCATCAGTTTGGGCTTCACCATAAGTGAACTAGATGTAAACCTCATCACATATGGATAGAAGGTAAATTTCTTATTATTGTCTTATATGTTGATAATTTTATTTTAACTAGTGATGATACATTGATTATATCTTGCAAGGAGGACCTTGCAAGGGAATTTTAAATGAAGGACATGGGTCTCATGCACTACTTTCTCGGGTTGGAAGTATGACAAGGTGATGGGTAATTATTTGTCTATCAAGGCAAGTATGAAAATGAGATACTGCAAAGATTCTGCATGGAGAGTTGTAAACCCATGGAAACACCTCTAACGAACAAGTAGAGGAAGGAGGATGCCACTCTAGGTGAAGTGGATGCTACCATTTACCGACAGCTAGTGGGTCCACTCATGTATCTTGTAAACACATGACCAGATACGTGACGTGCCGTCAACGAGCTAAGACACGCTATGGTTAGGTCAACCAAACTATTTTGGAAGGCAACTAAGCATGTTTTACAGTACCTCACAGGCACTACCTAGTTTCGGCTATGGTATAGACGAGCGAAGGGAGTGAAGTTGTGCGACTTCACAGATGCAGGTTGGTCATGAAGTCCATTAGAACGAAAGAGTACATCAAGTGTAATTTTTAGTGTTGGGTTTGTAGTTGTTTCATGGTATGAAAGGAAGAAAATATCTGTGGTGCTCAGCTAGACAGAAGCATAATACATGCCTACAAGTCAAGAAACATGTGAGGCGATATGGATGAGAAAGATACTTGTTGGACTATTTGGTCAGATCATAGATCCAATTGTCATAATTAGCGTTGCATCAATCTCTCTAAGAATCTTATATTTCATGATCAATCCAAGCATATAGATATCCAATATGACCATCTACAAGACTGTGTTTAGAGGCAGATGATGTTGCTACACTCCATTCTGATAGAGGAGTAAGGTGTTGGCATCTTGACAAAATCATTGTTAAGAGGGAAGTTTGAATTCCTTAGGTGTAGGATAGGGTTGGTTAATAATCCCTTTCTTGCAAATAGGGAGTCTTAAAAAATGTAGTGCAAGAATTTCTCAATTTGATTTTTCCTTGATTAAATTGAGAAAAATTGAATCTCCACATCAACAGACAACTTGGATGCAGTTAACTTGTGTGACATGGCTTGTGTCACTTGGTTTACACAGTAAATTCAAGTTGGAGAAGTTATAGTTCAATTAAGCATGTAGGATTGTTAATTTTTAGCAATCAAAGTCAGTTATCTCAAGTTATTTTCAGTTAAACTAGTTCCAACTGCTTGAGGAACTAGTGGAATGCCAATTGTGTAGTGGAACTTTAGTCAAACTCAATGATCATCTAGTTAACTAATCAATGAACCCAAAATAGCTAATGCACAGAGAATTCAATTTCCCCAGCTGTGGTGGAGATTGCGAGGTAGTGTAACATCAACTGTAGACTAGCCTTGAGTGTATAGGTGTTGCATATAGTCAAATGATCAACCTTGGGAATTTCGCAATCCATTTTGTAAAAATTCCTAAATAATAGGGGCCTAATTTCTCAAGGAATTGTGCAAGGAAATATGGGCTCAAATAGAGCTAGAAATTTACTAAGTCTGGTTTAGAGCTTCTCAGTGAGTAGAGAGACAAGTTATTCACTTGTAGGTTGTGCTCAATTAAGAAAATAAATTGTAATACATTTCCATTGATCATATTAATGCAAACAGACATTGGGGTTTTTAGCATATTGTTTTCCTTAGGAAAAAGTTTGTGTGCATGTGTGTTATTTCTTATTGCATGTATGAAATTTTGGTTCTAAATTGTGAATTAACTTTCGAAGAGCAGTATAGTAAGCTTGGGTCTTATGATTTTGATTAAAATTTCATGAGTAGTTATAGAATATTTCTACAAGGATGGTGGAGAAAAATAATAGAATATTTGTTAGTATACAATATGCCTACCTCAAAATATCTATGTCAACTTTTGCAAGAAGAAGACGTTGAGGATAAAAGATTGGATTTTTGAAGAATTAGTCACAAAATTCACAAGAGCGGTAATTTTGGTTGTAGGTGTGGAGGTAGATGGATTAAATGTAATTTTGGCTGCATGTGTGTAGGTAGGAAACTCACAATTACTCCTTTGAATTTTTTCGATGATGTGTTACTATTTGGTAGATTGACCTCTTTTGGTTGGTCTTTAGACTCCTTATGAATAATATTAAATCTCATATGATTTATTCTTACCCAGATGATGCATTGGTACTGGAGATATATCATATTTTTGGTGTTATCTCCACTGCATTGGATGCAGATTTTCAATATCTTAGATTTATGATCCAACCTAATTGTTATGGAATTAAGGACTAGAGCTGAATTATAGATAAAATCCACTGTATATCTTTATCATCGGTACACTAGAGGCTCTCCCTAGAAGGCAAGTTGACTCTAGTTCGAGCAGTCCTTTAGAGCATCTCTGTATATTAGCTTCATATTTTCGCTCTGCGTAAGAATATCAGTAATGTATCTTTCTGGGTTCATCTTGGCATGGGACAATTTGTGTCGTAAAGGATAGAGTGGGCCTAGTTGTTTTTTACTCTGTATGGAGGCAACGGATGACAAAAATCATCTATTTCTTTGATTCTCCTTAGTAAAATCAATTTGGAATGGTGTATTTAATATTTTCCATTTATAGGCAGATTAGAACTACTCTTTTGTGGTTTAATGTATTTGGCACTAGATTATTGAATATAAAACATTTGGACCACTTTTAATATACATTAGGGGTTTGACCCAAAGAATGCATTACTATCCAAAGCTCCTTTATTGTGATACATCCACCTATGTCCTTGTCAAAAAAGGTAAAGACCTCCATGAACTTAGACATAACCTCCATCCCATATTCATTTAGTAACCCTTCTCTCATTTTCTGACCATTCTTATCTACCCTCCATCCCATATTCCCTCATGAGTCGTGTATAAACCACCATTTCGTTCAAGGATGGGGATTTTGATTCCTACTCTAACCATATTTGTTAGATACTTTCCCCTTTGCTTGCTTATGGTTTCTTGAGTTGGCCTCCTCTAAATATTCCCTACTCTCCTTAAATTATTTGAATGGTATCCTTTGGCTACTAATCCCATTTTACCAAATATCTTTGACATGTCCCTTGAAATTCTGATTCAGCCCCATGAACTATTTATGCCAATGAGTCGAAAGCTTTAGATTTCTTTTCCACATATTCATTCATGACCAAACACTATACCACTAGTTCTAAGAATCTTGTGGTTACTATCACCACAATAAATGTATATTGTATTTTTGAGGAGATAAGAATTGTATATTGCCCTTTGGGACACTCCAAAAAAATTTTGATGCACCCTATTTGTCAAACACTCTAGTATACTTTATGACCTTAATTCCCATTCCATGTTCATCCATGTGGATGCTCTTTATGATGTTCTAGGACAACCTAATGTCCTTGTCATGTACCTTTCATCTTCCTTGTCTTGTTTTCTAGGACTTCTGTATCCAACAAGAAATTTGCGAGATGAATGACATCAAGGTAGAAAATCAAGGGGTTTTCAAGTCATTTATTTAGGGTTCCCACTAGCATAGTCCCACCATATGATTCACCCAATCCCTAAATTGGGGTTTAGTGCTATTTCAATCAATTAATAGATGATCATGGTGGGCCATAATTCCAGGTTAAATGTTATGAATCTTCATCAGATATTATTGGAGATACTTTAGGAGACACCTCTCTAGCTAAAGGGTCAAGGAAGCATTTTGACTTCAACATCAAACCATCAAACATATCCTCAACATTTGTCCCATCAACCATATCCTCAACATATCGAACCAACAATCAAGAAGAAAAATGAGGTGAAGCATGGGAATCCTCTCTCGCCCACGTTGTTCAAGATATATATCAATATATGAATGCCTCTACACTCCACCAACTATGCATCAATTAAAAAACAATTTGCCCCATTTTCCACCAAGATGGATACACATTGTCCCAATATTGTGCCTCTAATTGCCAAAATTGTAAAATTGGGATTTTCCATGTCAGACGTTTAATTCAAGAATGACCATGCATTGGAAGGCCATTAACACAATATTAGGACATAAAAATTGAATAATTGACACAATACAAAATACAACACATACATTGAGTTTTGTCTCACAAGGTATCTAGATGCTAATTTATCAAGTTCACACAAAGAGAGAAAGGCAATGTCATGATACATTGTTCAATTTGTAATCAAGAGCATTATCTTGGATAAGGGATAAGTAACATTTAGTTTCTTTCTCATATACAAAGGAAAAATTATGAATCAATGTCAAATGCCTTTTGTGAAGCAATGTTGTTGTAAAGGGTGTTAGAAAGCTTGCATTATAGGCAAGGTCCTCACACCATACTAGATTGTGTTAACCAAATAATGTTAAATATGTCCAATGATCTCAAATTTCATGAGCATGTTCAATGGGTGACCATAAATGATGGGTGTCAAAGTGGCTAATAATCATAGCTTATAGTGGATGATTGTGATCGCACATAACATCTGTGGTCCAAGTCATGTGTTTGGTGCCCAATATTGGTGAATCATTGTATTACATCATGGTAGCATATCTTGCCTTTTTTAAAGAAAAAATATATTGAAAATAAATTAAGTTATGTCTCATGAAAATGTTAAATATTGTTGTTTTGTGAGTGGTTTGCATATTCTATGTATCATATATCTATAATCACTTATTTCAAGCCTGCCTTAAGAAATAAACGAAGAGGTGCAGGGCATTTTCATAATAAGGACTCCCACCAACTCCTCTCCTCTTAGCAATCTTTCAAACATTAGCCCATAAATCAAACACATGCCCTTGTTTCTCTAGTTTGGAGACCCTTGGATGGATATGACAGTGAACTCTTCCGAACCACTTCTTTAACCATCTATTGAATGCCTTTGGTTGGTATGTGTAAATGATTTTGATTGATTCCTGGAGAGGTGTGAAATCTAATTTTGCATTGACATAATACAAAAACCAAACTGAACCCATGGTAGCCAAAATTTCAGCCTTACAACTCTCTCATCAATATTAAATACTTCACTAATTAGTCAAGGTGTAATCTCCTTAACAATATATTAAATGTTAGAAGCATTCATATTAATTGGAAAAAATAAGAATATTATTTAATATTAAGTTATAATACAGGTAGCTGCCAAGTTGACATATGAGACCCCCTTGTTTGTGAGGCAAGGGATGCCCTCAATTCCATGCTTTAACCGTTTAATCTATGGGTGTGTACATACCTTAATTTCCATTGGATGAAATCATGCGACCTTTAAAGAGGAAACAATTTAACACAAATCGAACATGTAAATACAAACTTAATTTGTATATGTATCAAAGTTACTTTGAGAGTTGCATGGAATGCTTAATTTTGTATAGAAGCAAGGGAAAAATTGAAGGGTTGATCACAACAAACATGTATGGTCAATTATGATTATCATAGGTATATTAGTTTGGTTTTCCCAATCCAGAACTTGTACACTTTGTTACTACTATTAAAGGCATGTCAAGATCGTTTACTCGTGTAATATCATGTACATTTAGTTGTGTCTATTAAAGGAATTTTAGTTCAATGACAAAACCAATGGTTTGTCAACTTGGTCATCTTAGTGAGCTATGTGTTAATCATCTCAATGAACAACATATAAGGTCAATTAGCTTAGCCATTGACATGCAAATTCCATTGTCACTATTAGTGACATGTTAGGTTGGATATTAATATGTATTTTTGATTAATATTATCTAGGAGATTAACCAAATCAACATGCATGTTTGACTACAATTGTGGGAGATATGTTAGATAGGTCAACCCCATAAACAACATTTATGTTCAATTTCACATGTTAGAGGAATGACACAATGGTCAATTGATTAGTAACATGTACATTTTGGTTATCGCTATTAAAGTTATGTTAGGTTGGTTAACTTGTTCAATGACTTGTATGTTTGGTTACAATTATTAAAGCCTCACTTGATTGTGTAATGCAGTGAATGGAGTGTAAGTCTAGTTACCATTGTCAAAGGCATGTTTTGTTGTTGAAATTAGTTAACATCATATACACTCAACTATGATTGTTAGAGCCATCCAAGGCTATTAAACCCATTTAAGTTAGTGCATAACATCGATGGGGGCTTTCTTATTGCATTGTGTGTGAGTATAGTGTGTTATTCTTTTTATAAGTCGAAGATTTTTCATTAATCTAAAAGAATGTAGAAGGGCATCAAAATGCATGGCTTATAATTATTTATATATTTAATGTAATATGCCTTTCATTAAGAAGAGGAAATAGACTTTGGGGGATAGGGGAAATGGAATTGTCTAGGGGAAATGTCAATCTCATCTATCTCATCTTCACTCTCCCTTCCTTATCATTAGCATCCCTCTCTTATTTTTCTTTATCCACCAACACCAATAATAGACTTTTTGTTAAGAAGTAGCATTGGATGACTCAGGACAAGGGTTAGAGTTCATATGTTTATAAGGTTTCTCCTTCGGGTTTCTGAGATTAAGTATCTTGCTTTAAATTCTTCTTAAACATCCCAACAATATCCTTTCCCATCTCTTGTTCATGAAACTTCAGATTAAGAGAATAATATTCATCCTAAATTTACTTTAAAGATTCATGTAGCCATTTTGCACCGAGGCATATTCCTGGGTGGAGATTGGGAGGATATACATTTGCCAACACATCTTTTTATTGTTGTCCCATGCCACCCCAAACTTTATAGCCCATGTTTGTAGCCAAGGTATACCCTCTTCCATATGTAAACTATTTATCACATTGATAAAAAGAGAAGACTGAGCTCTTCCATGAGCTTTTATTTGAAGATGAGAATGACAGTGAAATGTTCATTTTTAATTGTACAACTAAAAAATATTAGAGACCCTTCCACCTCACTAGCTTAAAATCTGGACTCAAACCATGGCAGAATGTCACATTTTGAAGTGTGTCACTCTAGTCCCTTTGACAAGGAGTGACATGACACCTTTTGTGAAAGAGAAACAAGAGACTGTCGCCTCTTGCCCCTTTGAAAGTGGTGAAACTTTTTAGAAAAAGGGTAAACTTCTAAAAACATGATGGAAAAAGGTTCCAAAAATTTAAGAATGATTCCATTTTATTGAATCACTACTACAAGAGACTCTCGCCTCTTTCCCCTTGGAAAAAGGTGAAAGTGTCTAGAAAAAAAATATATTTGAGAACATTGTGAAATTTTTTTTCCAAAGGATTTAAAAATGATTCCATTCCATTGAATCACTACTACACGAATTCATCTTAAAATTTCATTTTATTTATTAGATTTATCATAATTAAAATTCCCCATGGAAGACATTGAGAGGCATTAGAAGATATAATATTATATATATATATATATATATATTATTATATATATATAAGAGCTTGTTAAAACATACCATGGAAAATTAATAACTTTATTTAAGAAATTTTGTCTCTTGCGTACTGGTCACGAAATAAAGTTTTGAGGTGGGTGACGACATTTGTGTTGAAACCCTCAAGGATCACCCTCAAGGAGCTTTCAAGAATGGAAGAAGAACAATGGGTGACACAATTTTGTTCATACCCTAGATTTTTGAATTCTGGAGAAGGTTTTAGCAATTTTGTTCAAACCATGAATTTTTGAATTCTGTAGGAGGTTTCAACAATGGAGACCAACGTTTTGCTACGAGTATCCTATTTTTCCCTTCTACTTTGATAGAGGCAAGGGATTGTTGAGGTTTTGTGCAGGGAACGGGACACCTCACTGGAACTTGTGTGGCTCCTTGATTTAGACCCACATATGGTTCAAACAGGGCTTTTCCTTTCCACCGTCACCCAAAAAATGACCCTCTCTCTCTATACGTTGTCACCTTCTCCTCCAAGGCAGTGAAAGAGGTTGATAGACCTATTCCAGAAATTCTAGACTCGAGTAATTGATGAAAAAGCTTTGGTTGTTGGACATCCCATTCAGAATCATAAATTTTCCCACCAAAACCACTCTGAGGCTATTGCAGCAAAGGATGTTGATAAATCTGAGGAAGAGGGAAAAGAATTCATGGAGCCCATCGACCTACCAAGTCTTGGGAAAGAACTTTTGACTACATTCATTTCTCGCAGCGGTAAGTCTCTATCTAACTCCAGTTCTATTATCGAATTTCTGTCTTTGGAAGATTTGATGGTTATTGAAACCAGAGTAAATTTAAGGAAATGAAAAACCATAGTAAATTAAATTTAGTTTGAATCCATCAAATAAAATAGACTACTTTGACTAAGACTAATTCCATCCTAGCTTTAGTTGATGGAATGCAAATTTAGCAGCTATGAAAAATAATGTGCAGCATGCACCGAGCATGGGTACTAGAAATTACTAATTAGAGTATATAAAGGTTTTTTAAACCCAAGATGTAAAAATCATATAAAAGGCGATGGCTCTAGGCTAAACCCACGTGTGTGTCCTGATTGCCTCAATGATTTGATATGAGAAGAAATGTTGAGATGCATTTGGCTTAGACACCAATAACAATCATACCTATTTAAATGAGATTTTAAAACATTGTGTTTCATATTTCAATATCCTTGAAATGATCTTTATTTTTCATGAACCCCCTTTCCTTCGATACCAAAATCTTAGAGATGCACGAAGGTTGATCCTTTACCTTTAATAAACATCTACCCAATGGAAAACCACAAATGCAATTTTTTAAACCCTCTTGATTGATGTCCAAGGGCTGAGGATACTTCACCTTTTGTAGCCTTTTATACTTCTCTGTGAGACAGAAAAAGCCCTAATACAATGTTGAAGGCATGTCAATGAGCTCAAGAATAATATTATATATATGAGCTTAGATGCTAGGAACTTTATAGCTTCATATATGAGTTTATATAATCCTACAACAGAGAAGGAATTCCGAGTGAGACACTACCTCCATCAATTCAAGGGTGATTTCATAATAGAAGATTTGACCCTAAAGCAACCAAAGCTTCCTGGTTGTAGTCATGATAAAAGGCCTTATATATAGATCATTTCACCAACAATTTGACAAAGAGCTCTATCCTAGAGATGCTTGATTGATGAGGCCTTGATCTCATTTCATTTTTGGGATCTGTAACCTAGAATTTTGTAGTAGGAATTTCAATGCTTCACGATGACGAATCTTTGAAGAGGAAGGAGGTCAGTGTTGTCAAACAACTTCTTATGATTTCTTTCTTCCTTCCTTGGGATTGCCCTCACCTTAGCCCTGATACCTTGCCCCCACCTTAACTTTGATACCATTTTGGTGGGGCAAGCTAAACATGACAACAATAGAGGTGAGAAGTTGTAGATTCCTGTGTTGTCTACCTTTTAGCTTCTAGAACATCATATGTTTTATTTCCAATTTCTGCTGAATTTAAAATTGACATACTGATCTGAGAAGAGGGTTTGTGATGCTAATAACCTATTCTTCAATCCAAGTTGGCATACTCGAGTATTGTTAAAGGACCAACTATTTCTTGTGAAAAATTCTAAGTAGACAACAACATACAACATGTTTTCTGAGAATCAAAACAACTTCTAGTAGTGCTATGACATTAATCCAACACTATGTTTATAAACCGGCTCATACTAATGGACAGAGGATGTGTAAAATGTATTCTTTAACAAAACTTTTCTTTGTCAATTGGTTTAAAGCTTACAACCTTACTCCTATCTTGAAAAAGGGGTACTTGCTTCCCCTTCACTTCATAGGTATATGAAAACCCAACTTTGTAAGCACCCATAGCCATGAATATTATACCATTTCCCTATGGTTAGTGCATCAATAATGTAAGTGTAACACTCATCCATGTGGCAGTCATAAGGCATTTAGGTAAGGTTTTACTAACACTAGCATCCCAGACCATTAAGATCTATCCATGGCCTCAAAATGATGTATTTCCTTTAGTCAATAGAACACTCATCATTTCTCGCCCGCAATCATCAAATTTTTTCTCTTCATTCTGAATGAGAAATCAATCAATAAGTCACCATTTTAAATGTTAGATCACAATATGTTAAGATTCTCTCTTTTGGTTACACTCTAGTATTCTCGCAGCTTCAGAATCGCAAATCTTAAACACGGTCTCATGATGTACATTTAGGGAGGCATAATTCACCTTTTCTTTGCACCAAATTACCCCCCTAGCATTCCCTTTACCTTTACATGCCTCAATGCAAGGCATGCCAAGTTGGTAGTTGCTTAGTTAAATTAGTAAGTTGAGGGGCATCATATATACCCAACGTTGTTTGCCTATTCTTCCTCTTCCTATGTCATAGTGTATGAATAGTGAGCCAAACTCGTGAGGATCCCCATTCATAATAACATCTATGTTGGCATCTGAATCCGAATGACTTGTTTCCCTTAATTATATGTTTTGGTTTTTTAACAAAAAAGGCTAACAGAGATAAAGACCCTCAAAGTTGTCTACTTCTAGCCCCTATGCCCATTTTCATCAAGGTTTTTACCATGTCAATGTCCCTTTCTTTCTTAAAACTGCATGAAATCAATTAATCTATGCATTTCATAATGCCTTTGGTAAATTTTTCTATCAAATGCTCTGAATTATATATGAGATCTAAGGGTTTTTTTGGTTGTTGTTGAATTCATATATTTCTGCTAACCATGATATGGGTTTGATGTAGATGATTATAATTGAGTAAGGGTTGCTTTACTTGATATCTATTTAGGAGGAGGAGAAGGAGAAAAGTGGTGTTAGGGTTGAGAGCTAAAGCTCCCTGTGAAAAGAGAAGGTGTGTGGAATGGGGGGTAGCAGGGCTACCAACGTGGTAGAAATGGAGGATGGGGAGGTCGGGGTTTTCATCATCAAATAGTTGTGGTGGGCTTCCTTGTTATCTTTGTGGTCATGCCATTGGTTTTTCTAGCAGCTAGGTTTCATCACTCTGCATCTACATCTGCAACAGGTAGGCTTATTCCTTCCCCCCTCCCTCACTCGTAAGTTTCTTCCTACCCTCCTGCATCATTACTAAGCTTCTTCCTACCCTCCTCCCTCGTCAGCTTGCTTCTGTCTCTTTTTTTGTGGTGGGTTAGCTTTTAATTTATCTTTATTGGCAAGCATGTCCTTTCTTAATGTGGTAGTATTACAATGAAGTGTAGACTTCTTACAACATTCAAGTAAGATCTCCATTACAATGAAGCATAGTCATCTTATACTATTTTAGAAAGATCCCTTTCATTGAGAACCCATTGAACAATGTATATATGCGATTTGAGCCTTGGAGTGGAATTATCATCACCCTCGGTTAACCATTGAACCAAGACCCCATGGACTTGCTTAGAAATTTGATTTACCTTCACCACCCCCGGTTAACCATTGAACCAAAACCCCATGGACCTACTTTGGAATTTTATTTTCCTTTTAGCTTTTTCGTAGGATCTAAAGGCGCAAATGTTATCAAACTTACTTTCCTCACTTATTATCAAAAGTTTAGAACCTCTAGCATTTTTCTAGATATTTTGTGAGTTTTCATTATAGGTTTCCTTTCATTTGGTTTGTGTGAAGCTCTAAACTCCATCTTTGCATTAACACGATACAATACCTACCACGAGAAAGATTCAAAGATTGTACCTCTCATGCAAGAGAAAAGGTTTTACTAATTTCCCTTAGGGTAATTTCCCTTGCCAAAGATAATGAAAGCATTCATCCTGATAGCAAGAAATAACATTGCTCTTTCCATTTTTTAACAAAGGGAAAAGAATATGAATGGTAAATTTGCTGGGAAACTGCTTAGTGAATTCACTGGGCACTCCTCATTTTGAGGAGGATGGTACTAAGTGTGCGTTGGATTCTGCATAAGCTGGATGGGTATTATAAAAATATATTTGTTAAGATTTCAGTTCAACATCTTACTCATGGAAATTGAATCTTTTGGGAATTGTATCTGGGTGGGAAGGGTAACAATCATTCTTCCTGTCCACTCATTATCCAAGCCAGTACCACTTTCCATCCATAAAGCTAAATCCACTTCTCATCAGTCAAGCTAAATCCAGTTCTGATCCACCCATCCTAGACCCAATTCACAACGAAAATCTTGTTCACCAGCTACTTTATGTTATACATATCATTTTCACACTCTTCCCACAGTGTTCAGAGCACATTGGTCAAAAAAAATGATAGATATTATACACACCATTTTATTATTGATGTGTAATGAAATCTCGATCTTAGCATATGCATGATAGCAAAGCAACCCCCTTTTTAGCATTTCAGTATTTTTATAGATATTCTTCTCAATCAAGTCTTTCTACCTCACATTTTATGCTTTTTTTGTCCTTTAAAACAGTAGGGCACAACTTCTTAGGAGATGGATCTGTTAGAATGGTATTCTCTTTCCACATCTTGGAAACCAATTCTATTTTTCTATGGCCATTTTTTTCTTTTTTAGGATTTGGGAAATGCACTTGCACTTACGTTAGTCTAATCCTAGAAAATAAATAGTGTCCCAAAACTAAAATTTAATCAACTTGAGTGGATCGAAATACAGACGAATTATTGAGGATACTAGAGCTCTGTCATATGTTTAAAATCACTCTTATCTATTTATCTGTGGGGTTCACAAGAACAGGCACATGACTAGAGAAAGCAGAGTTTAACAGAGAGCATTGACTCTCTCTTCGCACTGGAGGCAAGAATAAGAAACCTGCTCCATTTGGATATCTTAAATTTGATTTCTCCCCTATTGACCAGAGAATTGAAAATAATTTTATTTACTAGGTAGGTGATTGATGTCATAATAGCTAACACAGAGGACTCGGGAACTCTAAACTTAAACATTGTTGGACGAAATGATTTATCTTCCTCATGGGTATTAGAAAAGCCATCTAAAGTAAACCAAAGGGATATTACTAACTCTGACGTACGATTGATGAATATTTTGGTTTATTTCTCTATTGAACATGTAAGGAAACTTATGTGCTGATGATCTATGTACTTGAGTAGGGTTGTATTAAGCAGGAAGTGAAAACTGACATTAGCAGGGGTGCTTGTCTATCTCTAATGGTGTACATCAAGTAGAGGAAAACGACTTCTCGAGATAGCTCAGAAAAGTTACATTCACAACAAGATGGTTTGATCTTCAATGAAGAAAGCAAGGAAAATCCTCAGGGGGATAAAATGAATGACAAGGTGCAGAAAAAAACATCCAATGACGAAGAACTTCTTACGATATTTCAAGAGGATGACACAGGAAGTGAACATCGAGACGTCAAAAAGAATGCTCTTGATGGTAAGTTTTGATTTTCCCTGGTTAACTGATCTATGATGTTGGTAGTCTACTGTAAGGTAATGTCTAGTCAAACTCCTAGGACAATGGTTGTTGTAATGCAAATGATTTTGCAGCTTGAATAAAGTCCAACAAAAGTTTTTCCGAGGGTAAAATTATTTGTTGCATTATATCGGTACTTTTTGTTCTCATGGAAAAGGGAATTGTTATATTATTTTCCAAAATTGTTTTTGAATGTTACTTCTCCAATAGAAAATTTTTATATTTCTTAGATTTTAGCATAGCATGCTTTAATTTATAGTCGTTTAATGCTTACAGCAATTGAGACAAAAGAGGAGGGAGAAAAGGTCAACACATCTGATTCAATGGGATGAAGAAAACAAAACAATTAAACATTCCACGGAGGTATATTTTGTTGTCTTGGGAAAATACAACAATTGGAGGCAGGAGAATGAGAACGAGAATTTTGACTGCACTATTAGATTGATTCAAGACCAACTGAATTTTGACTGCACTATTAGATTGATTCAAGACCAACTGATCATGGCTAGGGTGTATTCAAGCATTTCCCAGGCTAGAAATAATCTTGATTTATACCATGAATTGATGCTTCGCATTAAACAATGTCAGCGCACATTGGGTGAGGCTAATGTAGATTCTAATCTACCTTGAAGGAAATAATTTTCGCATTGGCTACTTCTAAATCAATAGTAGCAAGTGCTTCCATTTGCATTTGGCATTCATATCCTTTGTTTCTATTAAATTTGCAGTCTGCGTGTCAATCTTTCTGCTTTTCATTCTATTTTTTATGACCAATAATTGATATGAATGTTTCAGTAAACCTGAGAAGATCAAGTCTATGCGTCACGTCCTATCCAAGGCTAGAGAACAATTTTATGGATGTGCGATAGTAACAAAGAAGTTGAAAGGCATGCTTCAGTCTGTAAACGAGCAAGGACATTGGAAAAGCAAACTAAATTTTTAAGTCAAGTGGCAACAAAGTCTATTCCCAAGGGCTTGCACTGTCTGTCCATGCAATTGACCATAAATTATTACTTTCTTCCTCTTGAAAAGTGATAATTTCCTAAAAAGGACTACTTGGAGGATCCGAATCTTTATCCCTATGCATTATTTTTTGACAATCTATTGGTTGCATCAGTGGTTGTGAGTTCAACTATCATGAATGCTAAGGTGAAGTGTTGTTAATTTAAATTACTCTAAAGTTTGGAAGTCCAATAGTTTTTCTACATTTTACAGTTAATATTTGGAATACTTGGATCTCATTGTAGGTGATTTACATGTGTTTGCAGGAATCTAAGAAACATGTATTTATGTTAATTCATGTGATGCTTACTTTAAAGTATTTAAAGTAAATTTGAAGTAATTAGCTAGAGAACTTAATGAGTTTTTCTTTGTTGGATTTCTAAGTTTTTATTTTATTGTAGGTTAGAATGAGCATATAGTGTTGTGGAAGCTTGGAACATTACCCCCTGGATTGAATGTTTTAAGGCTTGACCCATCCTTTCTACAAGTCTTGGCATGTGCTGGGTTTAGGGTATAATCCTAGCGTGGATAGTTTAGAGATTGACAATGTAGCTATTGTTCATTACAACGAGAACATGAAACCTTGGTTAGATCTAGCAATGATGAAGTGTGGGCCTTACTAGACAAAATATATAAAATATGATCATCCTTTCTTACAACAGTGTAATATAAATGAATATTTGTGACCTCAATATTCATACTACAATAGAATGTCAAATGTAAACTGTAAAGGCCCCTGATTCTAGTTGATAATTCATTCTAATTCATTTGTTTTTGGAGTTCCATAGAAGGTTTCTAGTTTATGGCTTAATGAGTGAGGTTTTTGGAGGTACACTGGCCTAGCCATGTTTAATATTTACAAATTTTATATCCTCATTGTATTCCTTCATAGTTGGAAGTAAACTCCTATACAAATATTCTTTTCCTTGTTAGTTAATATTTCTCTTTCATCAAGTAATTACACAAATTGTTCTTCCAAGAACACAAAGAAATATGAAACACAAAGACTTAGGCTTTCAAGGCAGGGTAAAACCTCTCAATAGGGAAAAAACCCAACAATTGTCCTCTTATTGAATTTATTCAAAATGAGATATCCAACACAATACCAAAGAGTCACTCCAAGTCAGCCCTCCTCTTTAATTCAAGGTCAAGTGTTGAGTCTCTACCTAGTCAAAGTCAGAAGAAACTTTTGAATTTCTGTCCTTATTCGAGGTTTAGTCTCTTATTATAATACGCTGACTTCCAATTACAAACTCTTTGCCTTCTATTACTGATCTTTGTCTACTATAGAAAACCCTTGACTCTTTACCACAGATATTCAAATCCCACTACAAATAGATGGCTTTAGATTGAGATTCGGCTTAGTCATAGACTTCGATTTCTTCAAGTGTTGTATACTTCTTTTTATCCTCAGTTTTTCTTCTCCTGTTGGATTATTGACTTTGAGATTTTTCACTTTCTTGGTTGCTACCCAAAAGAAGTCGAAAATAGGCTAAAACACCTGGATATCACTCTCCATGAGATTTGACTTAACTAAACGAAGAGTGACTATGCCTGGATTGTTGCCTTTGTAATGCTGAAATGTCCTGCAATCTTTGCCTATGACGAGATGAAATAGCCCTAATTGGACAACATTGAAACTAGCTCAATTCAGTGTTTAACTGCCATGACCAATTCCTTCATTTTCCCATAGCAGCTATGCTGCAATAGTCTCAAATGGAGCGATGGTTAATTTGCACATGGACATCTCTCTTTTGACAATGAAGGCAATGTGCTAGGCTCTCATCTAATATATGTTCCTAAGCTACAATAAACTTATGGTGTATGAGTTATCATCATTCTTACTCCTTAGTTATATTATATGTGCTCCCTATCTTTGTGCTTATGGCTGAAATAAATAACTCTCCATTGAATTTCTATTAGCATCATTTAGAAACTCTTGATTGATTAATGCTCTATGAAATGCATCTGCTTTGACTTACTCATAATCCACTTTCTTCTTGAGTTAGAGATCAACTGCCCTCGTTCTAGAGCTATTGCATTTCCTCAAGGAGTTGCTAATTTTGTTTCTGTATGACTGTTAAGCATTTCTCTTTCCTTACCTAGAGTGTTCTTAAGCATTCTTGGGTGGATTTCTACTTACTAGAGTCATTTCCCTCTCCCCTAAGCATTATTTTCATTTACTGGGGTGAGTTTTAGCTCAATCTTGGTTGTCTAAGAGGCCATAGGTACTAGACAAGGCCATACATAACTGTAGGAGATCATTGGTTTTCCAATATCCCTTCATTCCCATAAATCCATCGAATACATGGGTGTTGGAATCTATAAGGAAACGCATTCTTGATGTGTATTTATGGTAGAATGTAATTATATTATAATGTTGTTAAATTGAGATTCATTACTTGAGTGATTCAAATTATATGTTGTTCCATTGGTATTGGGAATCCTTACATGAGAACCCATTAACTATAATTATTCACCAATAATATCACGTTGTTCTATACTAGAATGATGATTGTCCAGTGTGATGTACAACGAGGATAAGGTTGAAGAAATGAATGAGGAGAAATCACATTCAAGGGGTAGTGTGGATGAAAGTTGTACTGTAGAAAAAGAAAATAGAACAGTATGGATAAATATGGACAAATTTTGATGAAGAACATGCAACATCAGCCAACTTCGATGAAAACACAAAGTGTGAACAAAGTGTGAACAATTTGAGTTGTCTGATTTCACACGTATTGCATATTCCACTCATGGATCTATATCTTCTTGTATTGATAATATGGAATATCAAGATTACATACAACAATGTATACAAACTTTTACCTTAAGGCAAAGTGTTGGGCAAAAGACCCTCAAGGAAAACTCCCCGAAGACAAGTATCAAGTCGGTGAGCAAAAACTGTTGTAAAGATGCTAGCAGTCAATTGTCCAAGGGTGATTTTTGGATGCCCTCACAAGAACTAAAGATTGTATCCCACTATCCAAAGGATATTCTCTCAAGTAAAAAGGGTATGCTAATAAATGCTTATGAGAAAAAGGCACAACACATTTACCTTTGGTTGGGAGTTTATCCATATTGCCCATGATGTAAATAGTTATAATGTCATGTTCAGTGGATTTTTGGCACACCTTTAAGAAGGTATCATTATGGAGTGGGGGCTAGAAATCTAAAATGTTATCCATGGAACTAGATATAGGATTATATTTGTCTAGATGGGAAGGTTGATATAGTTTGGGCTTGTAGGAATTAATTATTGGAGAATACCATATTGTAGAGGAAGCTTTGGGTTGAATGAAATTTGATGAACCCACTGTAGAATATGTGAGCTAAATTTTTTATTTTTAATATATTTTTGCCTGATATTATTTCTTATGACGGATGGCATATGATATGTAGGAAGCTTTTCACTCTATAGGAGATATTCATGGCCTTGTATATGGTCAAGAAGATTCCTAAACCTCAAATGACAACAATTTGCTATTCAGAGTTAACAAAGATATTTTGGATACTAGAAAGTCATTTTTATCATGCTTATGCATGGTACAAGCTCTATATCCTCCAGAAAAGCTACAATAAATACTTAGCATAGAAGGATTTGTAGCTGATGGCATCATCTGGATTGTTGGCTACCACTGTGAAATGGGATGAGGGAAATGTGTAGAAAAATCATATTCTAGAAACCATTTATCTTAGGTTGGGAGTTTACCCATATTGCCCATGATGTAAATAGTTACAATATCATGTTGAGTAGATTTTTGGCACACCTTTAAGAAGGTATCACTATTGAATGGGGGCCAGAAATCTAAAATGTTATCTATTGAATTAGATATAGGATTATATTTGTCTAGATGGGAAGGTTGATATAGTTTGATCTTATAGGAATTAATTATTGGAGAATACCCTATTGCAGAGGAAGCTTTGGGTTGAATGAAATTTCATGAACCTACTATAGAATCTATGAGCTAAATTATTTTAATTTTTCTTATGATGGATGGCATATGATATGTAGGAAGCTTTTCACTCTATAGAAGATATTCATGGCCTTGTGGATGGTCAAGAATATTCCTAAACCTCAAATGAAGACAATCTACTATTCAAAGTTAACAAAGATATTTTATATATTAGAAAGTCATTTGTATCATTCTTATGCATGGTACAAGCTCTATATCCTCTAGAAAAGCTACAATAAATACTTAGAATAGAAGGATTTGTAGTTGATGGCATCATCTGGATTGTTGGATGCCATTTCTATTATGCCCTATGATCACAAGCATGGGGCTCACCATTTTGAGCTGGAGAATAAGAAGGAAAGAAGTTCAAGAATGGCTAGTCTTCTAAGTTTTGGGATTTAGTTTGGATTCTAAAATGGATACCAGAGAAGTGGTAAGTTATTTCAATGAAAAGGCTTAAGTTCATCTGTCACTCTTTAAGATGTTTGCATTTGTATAGGTTTTTCTGGTATAAGTATTATATTTTATGCTTAGTTCAAGGAGTTTTCTTCCAATATGTCTAATAATAATATGTTCTTTTTGGCAGTTGTCACACTCCAGCCTTCTATCTGAAGTGGTAAGTAATAGGTACATAGATCATTAAAGAATTTATTTTTGAAATTAAGTCTTTCCTTGATGTTGGTGAGAAGTCAGAGCACACATATATTCTTCTAATCACTTTTTATGCTTGTATAGGTTACCTCCCATATGTCTTTCCATATGTACCTTGTACCTTGTTACCTCACAATGTACCTTGTTACCTCAAAACTTGCAAGTAAATTGTTACTTTCCTTATGAAGAATTATGAGCCATTGAGAGAGAAATGAATATTTCACCGACCAAAGGTCCCAATGTTTAATCAAAAGTAGTACCCATAGCAGGAACTCCACCTCATCTCCTAGATCGTCTTGGTTATTTGATAGGTTTAGGCAATGCACTTGTCCCTATATCTTGGTTATTTGATAGGTTTAGGCAATGCACTTGTCCCTATATATTAGTGAGCAGTAGGCTTTGGGTGGGTATTAAATAGTCAATTCCATTTCATTTTGTAAATAACAAATGGAAAAAATTGGCTTATTAAAGGGTCAACCTTATTAAAGCAACTTGTGATATTTGGTTAATGCTTTGTGCAAGCCTCCATTTCCTATTTTACTTGCACCATAAGTATGTCAAGGCCTTCAGATCAATGGGAAACATATATGGCGTGATGATCAAATTTTTATAGCTTGAAGCTTTAGAATAAATTTTCGGTCTTGCAGCTCCTCCACCTCTATAAGTACATTTCATAAAATGTGAAAATAGTTGAGATATTAGTTCTATTTACTGTAAATATTGCTAGTTTAATAAGATGTAGATGCACATCTATTTTGAGTCCTTTTCTTAAGTTTCGTTTCTAGTAAATTAGGTTCCACCATTGCAACCTGGTAGCTCAGCACACACAGTGCTACCGATGGTACTATTTCAAAACATATCTCCTGGACTAGCAAACACCCTTTTGTAGGTGGAAGTAAAAAATAATCAACAACTTGTTTGGTATTTTAATGATAATATTTCATTTGACGCTGAGGATGGTAGGATGGAGCGTGCAACATTTTTTGAAGTAATAATGAATGATAGGATCTAAATTTTAAGCTTTGGAAGTTTTCTTCATTGAGGATGGCAAGATGGAGCATGTAACATTTCTAGAGGTATTAATGAATGCTACGACCATTCCCTCTCGGGCACTCTGCTTGCTCCTTCCACTCTGTTGGATTTTTAGTACTTTTGGGTCAGAAGGACTGGGAAGGATGGACAAGTCCACGAGATCAAAACAAGAAGAGGAAGAGCACATAGATGGTGAGCTTGTTCTCTCCATTGAAAAGCTGCAAGAAATCCAAGATGAGCTTGAGATGGTAAGTTCTCATGCATTCTCAAAACTGTCTTTTGGGGTTATTTTATTTTATTTATTTATTTTTAAATTGGTTTTTTGTTATCTTTTTTTAAAAAAAATTCCCATTCCTTTCTCTATGTATTATTTTTTTTATTTATTGGTGCAGCTATGGATTGATTGAATTTTTTCTTGTCAGTGGGTTGCTTGAGAAGGATTTGTTATAGCCCTTAAGAGCGGGTTTGAGGAAAAAAATGGGTTTTTCACTAAACCCACACTTCATCTTCATATTCTTTCAATCTTTTGGATATGGACATTTTGATTGGTTTACATATATTATTTTTCCAATAGTGTCAGGCAAATTATTTCAAGGAAAAATAGAAACTAGAACATCCTCAAATTAGTTATTTTAGTTTTTTTGCCATATCCATTTATTGTTTGGCCGTGAGTTGGTAAAGCTAGGGGTTCAACAAATGTAATATTTTATGGGACAATTCTTGATCAGTTACAATTTTCCTGTTTATGATTTGGTTCATAATGACTTCGTGACGCAAGGCTCTCTTAATGTAGTATACGACACTCCTAAATCCCTTTTGGTCTCAATTACAGTCTGCATGTTTATGATAAGGTCATAGTCGCCTCGTCACCTAGGTTACCACTACCCCCAAAGGATCTAACAAGGTTGTTGGACTTAATGGCAAAAGCTCGCAATTCTATTTGGCACCTGCCCTTAGGGAAGGCTAGATCTGCCTTACCTATATGGTTGTGGATAGTTGGCTTATTCTTAAATTCGTCTTTTTATTAGTTGATGAAAAACTTTCTTAGAGGAATTAGTGGATAGAGGTTAAGTTGGATTCTGGATGATAATCTGAGTATTCCTACATTACATATTTGAAATTTCATAGCTTCATTCAATTGAGGAAGAACCAGATTCATTGTATAATTTTGTTTTCTCTTTCGCAACTTATATAGCAATGTTGTAGCTCTGAATTTTATTTTTTCCCTCTACTTTGTCTCTCTGAGATTAAATCTAAATTTTCCAGTACCTAGCAGAGCCTTTTTCTCTTCTATCATAAGATGCATTTGTGTGTAAACCTATGTAGTTGATGAAATAAGTTTGGAGTGGATTGAAACAGTGAGATTTTGTTGTGGAGCTGTTGATGAATCATTTCTTCAATTAAGCATAACATGTCTATATCATATAATGGAGAAAAAGGGAAATCAAAGTGAATTTTTTAAAGGGTGCATTGAGTTGCTCTCTTTTGGCTATTCATCTCAGTTATGTTAAATGTTAGAAATGGGAGCCAACTTCAAAACATTTTTTCTTTCATGAGACTGTAGAAATCAGTCTCCAAATGAATTGAAAATTTCCTAGTGCACTCTAGGTTGTTCTATCACCATTCTTACATAGGATGTTTGTATTCAAGTGATTTAGGTTATTATTTTTTTTAGTCATTATATGATGTCCAACTATGTGGGGCCTTCTACATGGGTAAATTGCACTCGGTATTATGGACAATTAAGTCCTCAATTATTTTTTATCCTTTGCCTTTCACTACACGGTCTTTAACATTCATTATTGTTTGATACACTTAGCATTAAATATCATCTACCTTTCCTTGTGCTTTGCCTTTCACTAAAGGGTCTTTAAAATTCATTACTATTTGATAGGCTGAGCATTTAATATCATCTGCCCTTCACCATAAACCATAAGAAAATAAATATTTCTTTATATATAATTTATTTGAATGCAAAAAAGGGAGAAAGCTGTTGTTTCAATTTCTCTAGAGTGGCATACACCAAACTGTGAAACACATCGTTTCTATTTTAACAGAATAAGCATGCAGTTCATGGAATTAAAATTCAAATTATATGAGGGAACAACATGGAAATATGCTTATTTCCATTAGAATCAATTGTCAAGGCTATGATAAGTAGCTTAATGTTATGAACATTGAAGCCTGTTTACATGAGATCACCATTGTGAACCAATGACATTCTAGGAAGGGGTGTCTTCCTTATGTACAATCTGAAACAAGTTCTTCCTTAGATATATCAAATTTTCTGATAATACAACATTCAATAATCATGTGATTCTGGATCCTATGAATAGTAATAATGGGAGAGATAGGACTCAGAATTGACCATGTTTGGAAATGTCTAATCTCAGTAATTAGGAAGGGAAGACTGCAACTAAAGAAGGTGATGATAGAAATCTACAGCAGAAGGCCTCTCATATGGGTCTTTCTTGTTCCAAGCATCTATTCTATAAATTCCTCAACAGCTTAGACACATTTAGCCCAATTGTCGTGATAAGGTGTCTAGTACTCCACACACCACTTTAACCCCATGAAGACCCCTAGACATATCATGATCATGGTTCAAGCCACTAAGATTATGAGGGTAAATCTAAGGTGCACCAATCCCATCCTCAAAATCTATTATAAGCCACTCATCTGATTCAATTTTCTTGATCATGTTATCCCACGTGAGATCCATGTGCATAAACAAAAGGGTGTGCAAAGACACCAATGCCTTGGTCACAAATTTCAGAGCTTCCACAAGCTGTTTGGGTTTGGTGTTTGGGTTTGTTTGTAGTTTATAATTTTTATCTTTTTTATTTAATTTAAAATCAACCACTATAAATGTAATTTTAAGGATTGCCATAACTCTTCACTTGGTTTGGTGTTTGGTTTTGTTCCTAGTTTTTAATTTTTATATTTTAACTTTTTTCTTTAATTTAAAATCTATGACTATAAATGTAATTTTAAGGATTGGCATAACTCTTCACATAATTTTTTAAAGTGTGCTAGCTCAATGGAAGAGTGTCTAGTGTCTAATGGAAGAGTGTCTGCTTTAGGAGGTAACATGAATTAATCAATGATTTTGTAGTTCATTTTTAAATAAATGTTTTTTATATCGATTTATTTCAATGGTGATATGTTTTTGGATTCATTGTTTTATATTGTCTCTAAAGAGACAAAAGTGACCTTTAAATAAAAAATTTATAGTCTCTAGAGAGACAATAGCTAGTATTAAAGACATATTGTCTCTAATCCAAGTGTTGTCTTTAGAGAGACAAAAATGAAATTGTCTCCTAAGAGACAATAATTGTTGTGTTATATACTCTCTTTACAGAAAATATTTTTTAAGACAGTAATCTTTAAAACAATATACTTAAAGACAATATTTTTGAAGGCAATAATATTTAAGACACTATTTTTGAAGACTAATCTTTAAGACAATACTTTTTGAGGCACTCGCTTAAAGAAAATATTTCAGACAATACAAATTTTTTTTATTATTAAAGTAAGACAATTTACCCAAAAATTGTCTCAAATATTGTCTTAAAACCCTCCTTTATGTGGTAGTAAGCTAACTATATATCAACACATAGTGAGTCCTACATAAACCGATAATCTTGCAGTGCATTTATTCTTTCTCATACCTGCCATGCAATAATAATGTAATCAACCAAAACCAAAATGAAAGAAATCAATGACACCTTTGTGTAGACCAAAACAAAAGCTAAATCATGAACCATGACATATTTGTGCATATACTACACTAAAGAAATATTTAACTGCATGTACCAAGAAACATGAAGCAAGATATCACATAAATATCTATAAATATGTAACAATAGGTACACTTAAATTTAATTAGATACATTTAAATGAATATATACATTAAATTTAATTTTGATTGATATTTTTTTATTTAATTAATTATTCAATTAACTACTTATTAGGAGATATCACTACCAGAGCATAAAATCTTTAAAACAAAGTAGACACTAGGTTTTGCTTATACATAAATCAGAATTCCAATATACTAGTGTCCATCTTCTTCTATTTATAAGTAAATAGAGTATTTGGCTCTAAACTAACTATATATCAACACATAGTGAGTCTTAGATAAACAGATAATCTTAGACTGCATTTATTCTTTCCCATACCTGGCATGCAATAATAATGTACTTAACCAAAACCTTGAATTGATAAGGGAATGCCTTATAGGTAGACTATTTGGCTCTAAACTAACTATATATTAACACATAATCAGTCTTAGATAAACTCCACATTCTTTCCCATACCTGCCATGCAATGACAATGTAATTAACCCTAAGGAAAAGAAATTAGATTAGTAACATATTTAATGCCAAAATTATTAACAATGACATATTTGTGCATATAGAGCAGTAGTGAAGCAAAAGCGAAGCATAAATTTCAGAGAATAACACAACGGTCTTTGTTGTCGCTCTTGTTACCGAAGCCGACGACGGGATTGTTCATGGTGTTGTTATTGTTGCTGACGACAGGATTGTTGTCATCGTTGGGATTGATCATGGTGTTGTTATTGTTGCCGACGACGGGATTGTTGTCATCGATTTTGCTGCTGTTGCCGCTGTTGTTATTGTTGTCGCCGACAATGGGATTCCCATGAATCTGGGTTTTGGGACCAATGACGTTCTTATCGCCACTGTTGAACCTGCTGTTCATGTTGTTGGTTTATGGATATTGAAACTGGAACGCCTTCGATGTTGTTGGTTTATGGATATTGAAACTGGAACGCCTTCGAAGGCAACCAGATTCCCATTTCTACAAAAAAACGGCTTCAGTTCAAAAATACATAACATGGACATTGATAAGTTACTGTGAATCAATGCTTAACGTGGACATAGAATATGAGCAAATCAATGATATCAGATTAGAAATATACAACCATACCTAGAACTGGAGAAAGGCAAATTCCGTAAGCAAGAGGTGAGAAATACAATTGCATAGCCTGCCTTATATAGAAGTAGGTGAAATTTAAATGAATGACATCATCAATCATGCAAAGACCACCGTCACGAGAATGACATATTGTGGACGCCCTATTTGGCAGACTAGTTGTTTTTTTTGAGATTGAAGTGTTTAATCATAAATGTGATTTCTTTAGTATTTGTGACTGTTCAAATTTTTTTACATTTATCATGGTACTCACTGACCCTTTAGCATAATCTTGCAAGCAACTTTTTTTTCGTGGACTTTTACCATGTGAATTTAGGTATCACATGTCGCTTTATATTTGGGAAGGAAAATCTAGTGTGGTTATATGAAAATCTTGTCTATGTAGGATACTTTTTAATTATTATTAATAATAAGATAATCTTGCATTGAATTTAGGTGTCACATGTAGCTCTATACTCCCAAGGAAATGTATGTGTGGCATATTTTTTAATTATTATTAATAATGAGACTTTTTTTATGTAAGATAATAATGAGTTTGTTTATGTAAGATAGGTTTTTATTAACTTTTTGAGAATCTATTTCAATAGAATTACTCTATTCATTATTTTTCTAGAAATGTATTTTTGTGGTTCACATTATTAAAATGTATATAGCTGTATCTAGTATCAAGTGCTTTCATGTAATAATATTAGTTGGATTCATAATAATATTACTATTATAGATATTCTGTGGTTATTGAAGATATTTTTAAGGAAAAATAATTGAGTTCAAAATTAGAGGATTTACCTCTCAAATCAATTGTGATGAATCTCTCATACTACTTTATAAGCCATTCATTTGAACTTAAGTTGGGGTGGTGGAGAACCTATGGCGTGCCTCCTTATATTTTTTTTCAAGTTGAAAAAAGGTTTCATAAAGCCTTTCCTTTGACCCCTACGATTTTGTTTTTTAGGAAGGAGTTTGAGATTGTAAGTGTTGTAGTCATTTTTAAAATTTCATGAATAAAGCTAGCCTTGATGATCTCATCCACAAATTAAGGCATTGTGTTATGTAAGCTTATCTATGATTTGTAATTATTAGGACAAGACACCATTAAAATCATGTCAATAGTTGGCATCTTCAATATACAAGTCTCAATAAAATCTATTCACATGTTGGAAGTAAATCCAAGGAATATAGAAAGACAAATGTGATGGGACACATGATCAAATTCATGTATACTTTGCAAAGAAAATGTTGCAAGATATTTCAAAGATTAACAAGGTGTCACAATTTTAAGATAACCTTGCTCTTGTTGAACCACACATGGTATGTTGAAGGAGAATGGTAGTTTTAAAAACCATTGGAAAAACCTCCATGTACCACTCATAAATTGTTATGCTCTTGACCTACCAGAAATTCCAGAATACCAAATATTCAAAGAAATACAACCCAAAACATAGAACAAAATGAGAGAAACAACAAGTATTTTATTTTTAATAGATGAAAGCAATGTAGGGGGCAACCTACAACATATCAGAGCTCAATTACAAAATAATACTCGATATATGTCAATGGGGAGTCTCTATCCGTTATATAGGATTCATAAATACAATACCATGGGTCATTACCATGGTTCTCTCAATACAATCTATCTAATACCATAGCTCGTACTGTGGTCCTTTTCTTAAATGAAGGTCAACCACTTACAATTATTAATACAAGCTTTATTGAGGCTTTGACTAACTATAACTATGACTCCACACTATTACATAAATAAAGGGGTTAGGGTTGGACCCTAACATAAATCCCAATGAGGTTTCGTGCAATCCTTATACAATGGTTGGAAAAGTAATTAGTGATGACTTGATTTTCAACCAAAATAAATAAATAAGGGGAATTTATCTAAATGACAAGGGAGTATTAATCCCAACTAATTATGTCCAATGGAAGTTCAAGTTCATGGTTTGAAAATAGCATCTAGAAACTTATTATTCATGGAATTCCTTTAAAATTTACAAGCATAGAACCTCCCAAAATTTGGATCCCCATTTCAAATATCAAGCATTATCCACTACCCTAAAGTTGTAAAATATTCACATATGCTTGTTTTTCTACTTTCATTTTACATCTTGAATTAGTTGTAGGATTAATAACATTCCCTATGGCTTCCAAAGAAATATGTTGTTCCTTCTAAAAACGATTTCTCACAACCCTAAAGATGAGAGCCTAATTCACCATGAACTATATATTTTCACAACCTACATTACTAGGGAAACACCATACAATATTTTCCATGTAACATTTGGAAAATTATAGGATGCTTGTGATGGAATTCACACCTAGGATTCTGTCTCTCTATGTGCAAACATTGATAATCCTTCTCAGCAAGCCATGATGTCCATTGATTATTCTTGAATTACTTTTCCTATAACTAATACATTTATTTATGACATGTCAATACTATATAAGAATGTTTCACACTTGGACAATGGAAATCCTTCATATCAATATTGAAAACCATAAAAAAAATTCAAGTAAAACACCTATTGCCTCATGGCCTCCAAAAACGAGCCCCTCTTCTTGAAATTATCTTTCCTTTCCAATCTTTTTCCTTTCCAAATCATTTTAGAGAAGCAATTTTGGTGATTTCTCTCATACTAGAAATGATGATGATGATACTGTAGATGAAGATACCTTGGGAATGATGGAAAATATTTTTTTCTAACTCCCCAAATAAAAACACACTATAAATACCATGCTTATATACATGTTAGGGATTTATTTAGTAGATAAATATAGTGCATAAACACTACCTCTTGGATTTATATCTTGAGCATATCATATTATCCTTAATAGTGGAAGTAATTTTTCTTGAATGTTTTACTTAAAAAATGAAATTTCAATGGACATTAATGGTGATAATTCTATCAAAACATTATATAGTATCTTAGGAAATCCTACTTGGCTTATAGGGCTCTACTAACATGCAAATATTTTATGATTGGATCATTGCTTTCTATTTAGTCTAAAAAGTTTATGATTAAGAGCTTTCCAAGATCTATAAAACCACAAAGTTAAAATAAATTACTCATGAAGATCACAAAGTATGCTACCCTAATTGAGAATATAGATTGTTCACTTTATCTCTTAGCAAGTGCAAAGATGTATGTTAATATGGTTTCTATAGAAAATCCCCAATTCATAGATCTAATTATAACTAGAGATAAAAGAGAGATTGACAATTCTCAAAGTAAACACTCACTTTTCCATACATAATGTCCCTTTTTTACCTCACACCATGTACCAATTTTTTCTAATAATATTATAAAGCTTGTCATGTGCATAAATAGGGCATATATCAAAAGGTATAATGGACCAATGAGTTAGGAAATCTTCCATAGGGCATATCTTGGAAAGTATAGAAAATCAATGGATAAAATTTTTACCTTATGTAACATGAATATCTTACTTTTATCTCCTCAATTTTTCAGTGTCTAAAACATCACAAAATGGAAAAACTCCTCATTCACTTCCGAAACCAAATTTTTGCTCCAATTTTAAAATGTCAAGAGTATTCTCTAGGTTCTTTTGCACACTTTGAATCTCTTTGAGCTTATATGTTTTTCAATTATACTCAAGTCAACCTTACTTGTAAAATTGGGTGAGCTAACTCATAGTACATGGCCTAGTCAACTTGAAATAATCTTATTTCATATGTCCTCATTGTGTTGGAGTTAGCAAGAGAAACATATATCAAGATATACCATTGTAAATGTCCAAGAATAATCATTTGAACCATATATCCTATGCTCCCATTTAAACTAGGTATTTAGAATAAAAATGAATTCGAAGATAAGATATCCAATCTAGGCATCAAAAGTCCAACAACAATATTTCCAACAATCTTCATCTTACAGTCTTTATCTTCAACATCTGTAGTCTTCCCATATCTTTCACATTAATTAAAATAAGATTTCCAACAATCTTTGTTGGAGAAATGACATGAACCCACTATTTTCACAATTTCTATGTTGAGGACCGGGCTTAAATGGATATTGGGCACATTAATGTCAACAAGAGAGAAACCCCTAAACGTGAAATACTTTAGGATAGTTTTTTGGGGATTTTTACCCATAACATTAGGAATTACCCATGGTAAAAGTAGGTTGTTTGTTTGAGTTGAGCCCAATGTAAAACTATAAATAAGCATGCAATGTTGTATGATAGGTATGGCTAATAAATGGACCATGTGAAACAAACATTCCTATAGATTAACTCTTTTTGTCAATTTACAACAAGTGCACCAAGGGCCTGGTTTTGTGAAAGCTTCTAAGGTTAACACTGCTGGGGCATTTGGGCCTAATAAAGTATTACAGGTGCTTAACATTTTGTTCATGATTTAGGCTTTATGCTTTGTCCTCAAGCCTTTGGGAATTAACAAAAGCACTATCAAAACTATTAAAAATGGTGCTTGAATGTCTTAGTAATCATTTCTATCATTGAAGCCATAATAAGTGAATTTCACCAAATTGGTCACCCAACTGAAAGTGGAACTTCAACTAAAAACTATGAATGCCATATTTACGTCAGGAAATGATTTCAAAATGATAATAAGGTCACAATATTATATCTCTCATGCAATGGAATTAGTTAAGGATGATGGCTCAATGTTTTATCAATGCATATATCATCATTAATGGAGTAGGTAGACTACATTACTCCTCTAATGGGCTTCCTCATATTCCTGTAAAATTGATAATGGATATAAGTCCTATTTAATGTGCACAAACTCGAAGTAAATCCATTTACATAGAGAATTAAATAAATCAAATATTCCAAATAGTCCATATAGGCTTATTCCAATTTATGATTAGCTAGAGGATTAATTCATAAGAAATGTGAGCCATACTGAGAGATTTAAGGCTACTGATATCATCCAATGAATCACCTTATGTAAAAAAATTCATTGATTTTGTGTTGCATAGCTTTCTCCTTTGTAAGCTCTAATTCATTTAATGGTGTTCACAAATTCCTAGAGAGAATTAGAGGATACTTTCTATATAGTGTAACAATGTCAAAGGAGCGATTGTTCATTCTCTACAAATTTATTAGTTATAAAGGTAGGTATGAAACTATTTTTTTCTACCATATTAGGATTTTGATGCATTTTCTAAAAGGCAAGGAGATAATTTTAGCCTACTAGTTGATTAGTAGCCCTAGAATAATGGGATTTAATATCTAGAAGAATTCTAGGAATCTTGACAAAGCCTTATATTAGTTTGGGTTAATAAAAATTCTTGTTGAGGAAAAAAATTGAGTGACAATTGGGAACCTTGTTTCGTAATAAATTATTTTATTGAGGGATTAGAAGAAAAAAGTATTTTTCCAAAGAGAAAAGGAAGAAGAGGTATGGTTTTTTCAAACCCTTACACTCAAGAAGAAAATAAAGAAGTCAAAGAAACTCTAGTAGAGAGAGGACACTAAAATCATAGAGACAAAAGAAATTTTAAGACTAGATTCTATGATGATATTGGAAGACGAAGATGCTACTGAAATAGAGGATACCATAAAACCAATGCTACTTCAAAAAGGATAATTGTTGAAAATAAGATATGAAATGAAGAAGAATAAAAAGGATCATGCTAGAACCAAAAAGAAAGGTGACAAAAGCAATTAGGAAGAATCCACGGAAAACTACAAAAAAAACCATTGTGATATCTGAACTGAAGTAAAAGAGAATTAAAAGGAAGATTGTAAGGAATGAATACACCAGAAAACAAAACAAATGTAGAAGCATCACATGAAGCATGAAAAAAGTAGACAATGTTGCTTCATTTGAGAATTTGAAAGTTGTAGAGGTAAAAGAATAGGAAAGATTAGGCACAAATCCTGAAAGAAAAGGTTCAAAGGTCTATGAAACTTAGCAACATATCTATTATTATTTTGATAGTCTCGATCAAGAAGCACAAAAAAAAGAGGTAAAGGATCCCTCCGCTAAAGTCTAATGGTCAATGGAATTCAGAAACATATCTATTTTTTTTTATTGTTTGGATCAAGAAGCACAAAAATAAAAAGTGAAGGATCCCTATGCTACTCTTGAGTGTACTTTCAACAATGATATTCCAACACCTACCGTTCAAATCCTATACATAATAACGATTTAAATTTTTCTAGGGATAAAGATAATGTTATAAAATTAAAAGAAGAACTAACTCAATTAGAAATCCTAGAGAAAGATGTCAAAGGGGAAAATGAGAATCTCAAAGAAAACAACGATAAGATACTAAAGTGAATATGTTATTGGTATCACAAAAAATCTAGGCTAAAGAAGACAAATAAAGTACTCCAACAAAAAACAAGGGTTTAAAGACAAAGATGTTAATGAAGAATCCCACGTGGTCCATTTCCCTCATAAAGAAAGGAGCCATAAGTAACTTGGATATGTTGATCCAAGCTCCTAAAACTATCTTCTAAATTAAAGTATTATCCAAATTTTTAAAAATTTTCTAACTTTCATGTGGGCTTGCAACACCCTAAGAAACCCTAAAATATTGGAAAATGTTGATAGAAAAAAAAAACTCAACAAGGAGTGATTCAGGTGGCTCCAGAGAGACACATAGGACAAATAGGGCTTATGAACGCTTGAAAATCAAAGTGCTAATGATTTCCACAGAGGAAAGCTTAGATCTCGTTGTCCTGGTGGCAGAGGACAATGACCCCAGTGATATATTTTTTTGCCTTGTTTACTAATGTAACTACTCAGATTTATTCGAACAGCTAGGCAGACTAGTTATTCTTTTTTATCCTATAAAAGAGAAAAAAAGAAAAGGAAGATCTCTGCACGCTCAATGTGATAGAGGAGTTCTTCTTCTTGGATTTCTTCATGCACAAAGGGGCAGAGTTATTTTGCTTTGGCTGAAAAAAATTGAAATCTTTGATATTATTAAAGTGAAAAATGTAAATATTTTTAAAAACAATCTTTCTTCTAATTAAAATGAAAAATTAAATATTTTTAGTTTTTTAAAATAAGATATTTTTTAACTTTTTGTGATTATTGTTTAGAAAACTATGACTCCGAGAGCACTATTATTAATTTCAATTCCCAGAGAACAAACCCATCTCCCAAGGAGTGAGTTTGGTGAGGCATTGTTTAATAACATTGCCAATATGATTTAATTAGTTGAAAAATAAACAAACCTGAATTATTGGTGCTCTTGGAATTTGGATTGAAGTGTTTAATCATAAATGTGATTTCTTTAGTATTTGTGACGGGTGAAAAACTTTTACTTTTATCATGCGGCTCACTCATTGA
>APFE031459250.1:3618-55553 GCA_000404065.3 Pinus taeda | reverse complement strand
CTGATACCACTGATCCGGATTTAAATAGGAACGCAACCAATTACAGAGATAACCATAAACACAAAGATGCAGCGGAAATAATACTTCATTTCATTAATGGAAAATACTGAAACATGCTTACAATCAGAAATGGAAATAAACTAGCTAGGGCGATGGTAGCTATCTCTGAGAAGAGATGTGAGGGCTACATGCCTCTGAACTGACTTACAATGAGGCTCGAAGGCCTATTTATTGTTGAGAAACAATGAAAAACCCTTAACATTCCAAAACCTAACCCTAGGAGATGAAACGCCAAACTGTGGGCCCCGTTTGGGGGTAAGTTGGTACATCAACTTCCCGGGGTCGTAACTTTAGCACATGATCTCCGTTTGACGTGTACAATAGCTCATTAGAAAGATCTATTCGAGCACTATCATTGTTGGAACGGCAACACTCCATGGACCCGTGTTGCCCCTGGAATCCCAAAAAAACGTCGTTTAGGGCCTCAAAACGGCTCCGGAAGTTCAGGACCCGAAAAACTGCTAAAAATAGTAAGTTGTGCTACAATTAAGGAAACTGAAAAATGCTGAGAAAGACAATGGTGGGGGTCCATGTGGACTTGGCAGGTGGCCACCAATATCCACCTGGATCAGCGAGGAAACATACAACTGATGCAAGTGGTAGAGATAAGAATGAAACATCACATCAACTACTTGATGGTTGTCAAGGTCTACCGAATTCTGGTTGGATGAGATGATTAGGAGAAAATTTCTCATAGGGGTCACCCACTTTTAGTGGGTAACAAGCAATTATTCATACTTCTAAAGCATTTAAGGCAATTTTTTGAAATAGAATTTCAACAATACACTTTGCTAATGGAAGCAAGATTGAAATTAAAGGAAGTGTCACAACAAGAGATATTTATGGAATTGCCAAGAATTAAAGATATGAAAGAAATTTCTGTAAATGTTCAATTTAAAAAAACCACCATCATGTTCAAACAAAATAAAAATCTAGGCCATTGATGCAAATCTAGTGTAAAACTAAAAACACAGTACTAACCGGCCTAAGTGGCCTTAGAGAACTACATGACAAAGCTTGTAGATATTCTATTTTGGAAAGTAAGACATGCTAGCTAAAAATGATCACCCTATTGACAAAACCTAGATCTCATAATTTGTTAGATCTTATTTATTTACATGCACAAAATCCATCAAGTTGGCCATTTTTGCCTTTTTGTTTTTATAAGCTCGTGCACAAAAATTTACACCTTTGCCTCATTTTAAGGCTACATGAGTGTTTCAAGGTGTGCATTGATCTAGATTTATGCAGGAATGAAATGAAATACAGATTCAAACATAAACAAAGCGCTACAAAGAAAAATTGAACTTCAATTAATCAATAATAAATATTGAAAACTATTTACATGTAGAATGGAACTAAACTAGCTTGGGCGATGGTAACTTATCATTAAGAAGAGATTAATGGCTACATGCCTTCTAAATTGTGTTACAATGAGGCTTGAAGGCATCTTTATTTTTGAGAAACAAGGGAAAACCCTAAACATCCAAAAGCATAACCCTAGGAGATGAAGCGCCAAAATTTTATGGGCTCCATTGGGGTTAGTTGGTCCATTAACTTCCCGGGGTCATAACTTTGACATACGATCTCCATTTGATGCGTACGATACCTCATTAGAAATATAAATATGAGAACTAAAAACTTTGATAGTAAATCCATGCCATAATTTATTGGTTTTCTCGTTAAAAAAAACCGTCGCTTAGGGCATCAAAATGACTCGAGAAGTTCAGGACCCAAAAAACTGCCAAAAGTAGTAAATTGTCCTATAATTAAGGAAACAAAAAGAAACAATGTTTGGGGTCTAAGAGGAATAGGAAAGTGACCACCAATATCCACTTGGATCATGCATGGTGCATTTTATCATTTATAATCTTGTTATAATTACAAATTTTCATTTTGATGAAGAAAATGTATTGTTGTGCAAAAATACTTAAATTATACCTTTCTTGTGCACAATGGTAAAATGTATGAAACTTACTTACACCATGCATGTATAACCCTCCTTGTGAATTTTCCAAGAACTTTGTAGACATGATTACTGAAATAGTTATATTGGGAACAAAATTCATGTCTCGATTTTTTGTTTGGTTTGACCTCTGTTGTATGCAAACAATGTGAAAAACGTCCCCTTGAAGCGGATTTGCCAATCTTGAAATATCTAAGTTTGACCATAAGCTAGTGCCTTCCTTGTCTAGTTTGGAATTAATTCAATAGGTACCAAATCATCTCACTAAGCTTATGCATAAAACCCATGTGGTTGATTTTTGTTTAAGGAAGTGCTAATATGCCTACCAACGAAATGGCTATATGGTCTACATTATGGCTACAAGATGATTGCCATAAGAGTTCTGGTAGCTAGTGAAAAATGAGAATGATTGCTATAGAAATTCCAATAGCCACTGAAAAATGCTTTGAATTTTACATTGACTTTCTCCCCGTGAGTAACCACTTTGAATTTTTTGTGATCTAATAGGAACTATAGAATGTCCCAATCATATAGAATATCTTCCAATTGGTAGAACTGAATTTGAAGACCCACTGCTATGCAAATAAATGAAGGTGTTATAGAATTTGGGCTTCCTATAATTGATTCTAAGTTTCTTGTAACAATGATTTGTGTTTTTTGCAATGACATTAGTGAAATGGGGAAAAAACTTGCTGATCATCATCATTCCACAAGGAGTCAAAAGGTCATATCGGGTCATGAGAGGGTAAGGTAGGGAATGAAATTTAGAATATATGAACACCCCTTCCCCAAAACTAATGGTGTTTTTTGTCCTTAGAAAATTTTGACAAATCGGGAAGGATATTGTGAGAAACACAAGAAATGATGAGAAGCAAAGGCATTTTTCCAAATACAAATATTTTAGTATTCAACGAATCATTGGTTAAATATTAGAAAATAAAAATACCTTCACCCACTTGAGAATTCCTTGATATATATAATCAATATATGACATTTTAAGAGGCAAGAGAGTTATGTTGGTCCACAATGATGATTTTAACTAAACTAAATGAAAAAGAACAATGTAGAACCTCAATTATGTGGAACTTGGAACTTGTAACATAATGGTTGGTAATTTGAGATCTGGAAGAATATTCTGATGGAGTATAAAGTTTGTACATTTGTGATAGTCAATGTCAACCGATTTATATGTATAAATCTTGTCACATTTAATTTTCAATTTAAGACTTCATAAACTTGTGAAATGAAAACACTCCATGTGCATAATTAGATCATTTGTAGTATTTCAACACTTATTACAATAAAAAATAAGTGTTACTTGAATAAAGGGAACCCTCTTGCTTGAAAAAAAAAAAAAAAAACTATTTCAACTACTCTCGAGGATGACCATGTACTCAGACATTGATTATGCTACCATGATCCTGTTGTCACCAAGCTATTTCTTTGTATGATTTCCTAGTTTCCTTATTTTCATAAATCATCATTCTGCTGTTGATAAGTTAGGATAAACTATTTCAACTACTCTCAATGATGACCATGTAATCAGACATTGATTATGCTGCCATGATCCTGTTGTCACCAAGCTATTTCTTTGTATGATTTCCTAGTTTCCTTTTTTTCATAAATCATCATTCCGTTGTTGATAAGTTAGGATAACTACTAAATAACATTGCAAGAAAGGAAACACACCACACTTGCATCAATGAAAAACAAACTATGAAATCAATTTGCATGAAATAAACACCACCATGTTCTCATGGAGAGAGCTTTGTCTCCTAAGAATTCATGGTAGAAAACTTAAACTATAACATCATAAAATTAAATCAAAACATGCTATTTATAAAACTAAAAATTGACAAACTATCAAAAGGTTTATTTTGTTCCATCATATTTTGGTCATAAGCTCTAAGAATCATTCTCTTTGGAATGGAGAAGACACTCTTATTTATACAAAAACTAAGGTAACCAATAATAAATTCATATCCACATATCACTCATGTGGTTATAATAATTAGGAAGTAAATATATCTAAATATATTCTCATGAATATCTCCAAGACATTTGATAACAAATCTCCAAAATTATTTCCATATCCAAGATAATCCATTAGTGACTACAAATCCATGGCAAATCTTCAATGTTTGAATAAGAAATTCAAATTTGGAGCTAGGTGATAAAAATTTACATTGTTAGAATCTCCAAATATACTTATAATCATCACCAACCTCAACCAACTTTCAAGAATAAGTGAAAACATGTTATAAACTCACTTCAAATACTAAAATGAATGCGTTGGAAAATATGGATCCCAATGTTGCATATAACCATTAAAATGGTCCTAATACAAAGTTACATACAAGCAAAATGATTAAAAGTCAAGGAAAATGTTGGTAAAAGGATGTGAAATAATAGTAATGTCATGATTTCATAGGGAGGATGGGAAAAAACTTAAAAATATATCCATCAAGAAAAGATCACCTAGAAAGAATTAGAATTTAGGTTAACTTGGTAATTTACTAGAATCTTTGCAAATTGGCGGGTCCATTTGAGTGAAGAAACAATGATGGGAATTATGAATAAAGACAATCCTATTGATGCATAACAATCGTTGTTGCACATGAATTTTTAGGTCTTCATATAAGGTTATATAGACAAGTGGAATGATTAAAAGTAAAGGAAAAATTTGGTAAAAGGATGTGAGATAATAGTAATTTTGATGACTCAATAGGGAGGATGGAAAAAAACTTGGAAATCCATCCATTGAGAAAAGGTCACCTATAAAGAGTTAGCTTTTAGGTTAACTTGGGGATTTACTAGAACCTTTCAAATTGGTGGGTCTCTTTAAATGAAGAAAGAGGGATGGGAATTATGAATGAAGACAAGCCTATTAATGCATTAATGGTTGTTACTGCACATGAATATATGGATTTATCATAGTGGACACATGCCACAATGAAAATTTGTTTATGTCTCAATGCCTTTGCAATATTGCTCACATAAATGAACTTAAATGCATGTTGCAAGATTTGTTGTATAAAATAAATATCATAAAAATGTTGTGTATCTCCAGCACTATATTGTTTCTCTTGCAATATATATTCTAGATTTAGTTCGAGAAAGAATGGAAAAAGAAAAAATAGATTGTGAAGATCTATATTTAAAGTCATAGCTCAAATGATGAACACACTAGTTGTAGGGGAGGGGGTAATGGGTGTTCTCCCTACACCGACCCTTCAAAGGAGAAACGGGTTCTCCTTTGAGGGGTGGCCATGAAGTGGAGGGAGGATGAGATAGGGCTAGGATTCATGGCCAAAGGGGTGGGATTGGGGCAAGGTAGTTATTATGGGTGATTCCATGAATCTCTGCCCCTCCCAACAACATAGAATCACCCCCCACCAACCCCATTTTTTTTGTGAACTGGCAGAATCAACAAATAGGTCAGGCTCATACTCGCGTGACATGTGGTTGATTCCAACCACTACCACTATAACCTCTAGGCATACCAATGCAACCCCTAGCACAATACATAGGGTTAATTAGGGGTTTGAACCAATGATGTTGCAAGAAGTGCCTTAATAATACACTCAATTGTTTATTGATCTACACCCAAAGGGTTGCCTCCAACCCCATGTTGTTTTTAATTTTCATTTTATTTTTTAAAATTATTTTCATATTTGTTTTATTTTTTGTAATTTATTTATTTGTAAATGTTTTTTCCCTTTTAATTGCTTTTAAAGCTTATTTTGAAAAGGGATAAAATATATTCTAGATATATATTTTTATTTTCATTAAGTTATTATTATTATTTTTTTTATGTTATGATTAAAGTAGGGAGTATGTTTCCTTTTGTTTTTTAAATTATGGCTTTTTTTTATTAATTAAACATATTTTAAAAATTTCTTAGTATTTTATTATTTAAAAACATGTTTTATCTCCACTTTGGGATTTTTCCCCTTTTTAATGATTTTGTTTGTAATAACATGGGGCTTTCAAGCCATTATCTAAAGGATGTTGAAATATTTGGCCAAAAAAAGAGGAGGATGTTAAGGGTAGCACCTCTCTCTTAATTAAGGGTTGATTCTAAGGTTTTTATTGTAAGGAAAATGATTGCTAAGGCTATGGATCTTACAAAATTACAATTTTGATCCCAAAAAGAGTGGCGGGAGTACCATTTTTGCTTTTAATGTTGATTTTAAGTTTTTTGTTGCAAAAATATAGTTTGAGAGAATTTTTGTGTGTGAAACGGTGTGAAAGATTTTTATTTGTCTAATCCATTCTTTTAAATAAATTGTAATTTTGAACTCCCACTTTACCCCCACAACAGAAAAGAAGGATGCTACTATTGATGCCTTTTTTTGTTTAGGGAATTATTTACTGTTTTTACTGGAAACACTATGATATTTTTAAGGCTTATTGATCTCTTTTCTCATTAGAGAAAAAATTCATCCTCCCAGGGCTTGTTTCCAAATTTCTTCTACATTTTTATAGAGGTGGTATTCTATTTTTTTGTCATTAAAAAAACTTTCATTAGATTTTTAGGAAAGAATAGCTTACAAAATCAATCTCAGTAGTCCACTTTCTCTCATTCTAACCAAACTTGTTGAGATTGGGGACTGGAGGATACGATAGAAGACACTTTACAACCATTATTTCCTGGAGGCATTGTAGCCATAACATATGAGGAGGAAACAAAAAGGGGACCAAAACTGACAATGTATCAAGGAAGGCGATGGGGGGGGGGTAGTATAGGGGGAGCTGGAAAATAACCAACATAATCATGCAAATGGAAATAAATGTGTTCCACTTGCGCTTCCAAGCTATGAAGGTGATAATTTGTGCAATGGTGGCTGCGATGAAGGCTATCCAATTGTTCTATAATTTCATTTTGACTGTATTAGATATCGTTGAGATAGGCCACAATTTCATTGTGGTCTTCATACATGTGGTCCCTCAGAATGTCCATATTAATGTCCATATTGATTTGAATATTCTGAAGCTACTCTTTAATGGACTCCATGGAAGCAGGAGCCACTACATGTCCTAGGGAGTGAGTTGGAGAGATAGCTGCAACATCCTCGGTTTCCCGATTGGCTGAGTTTTTGGAGGGTGAACTATGGCTTGGCTCGGGATGCCCTGCATGGAATTTTTGACCCCCCAGGACTGTTCTTATCTTGGATTCCCATTCCTCAAAGAATATCGCTCCTCTATGACTACTTTTATCTTGGATGCCCTATCACATCATCAAAGAATATCAGATGCCAGATGCTTACCCAATCCTCCATTCTATCTTCCCAAGTGAAGACAAGAATGAAGTGTCTATCTCTCCCCCTCGCGATGAGGTTGGACCCGTTGGCAGGCATAACGAGTCTGGAAGGAGTTGACATCCTATTGAGAGGGAAGGCCTTCATAGAACCTACAAGAGAAATTACAATGACCAAGACCAAGAACCTGATGCCCCAGTTGGGTGCACCTAGAACCTAGAAACAACAAACTTTAAAACAGGAAGGGAACGCGTATGCCTAGACCAAGGAGTTGTTCAGGGTAGACACCGCCCACAACCCAGTTGACCCATTGAAACCAATGACACAACCCCAAGTGCGCAAAGAGGTGAATTCAGTAACATGTACCCTGAATGGGCATGCAGAACACCAACAAAACTAACCAAAGACTGGGGTAACACCCCCACATGAAGAAAAAACAAAGGTAATTTCCAACAAGGAGCCGACAACGTAGTGACCACAAACAAACAATGACAGATCCATCCAACTACAATGAAAAGAAAAATAAATTATGAAAACAGATAATTTACCCCATACAATAGAAGGGAGTTCCTGGAGATTCTATTTTCTTGGTGAGGGCATGTGTCAGGCTGTCCCGAAAATGGCGTGGAGACAGCACAACACCCTGTCCGCACGGATGCCCAAATTGCAAGAATAAGCTAGAAGGTCGAATATAACCCAAACCGAAATAAAACAGGCTTCCACTTCACCACTCAACCAAGGTTGTGACCCTAGTAATCCTCCATGGAACTTGTCTCACGCACCTCTATTCTCCTCCTGACCAAAATTCATCGCCAAAACTTACAGACTAAAGAAAAGCATTCAGATACCCTTGAATTTAACTGTTGAATGTGTAGGAGAGATCATCACTCAAGCGTATTGAATGAAGGGATGACACATGATTGATGTTATAATGACCGTCTGTAGGAGGAGTCAACCCCAATGGCTTCTCATGTGGCAGGTGTATGCGCAATTGATCACCCCATAGGGGGGAGGTGGTACTCCTTTGTTGAACACACTCTGATATGCATATAACTTGAATATTAAATATTAAGCATTCAACACATATACCTGCGAGTGGACAAAGTTTTTTTCAAAGTAAAAATAAAATAATAGAAAAATAAATTATGTTATCGTAAGTCCCTTACACATTCTCATCAATAAACATATATGAGGAAACATATTTGAAGCAAATTCAGATAAACAAAAATAGAAAGTATTGGTCTGTACACTCAAGGAACTATAAAATGATATCATACATTTAAAATCATAAGAGCATAGGAAAGTATTTACAAGAATCTTCTTGCTTAGAAATTAAAGTTTCAAAATAAAAAATGACATGCTTTCTCGAAATAAGCTCTTTGCAAGAGTCAAAAAATAATTTATGGACTTAAATTTTCAAAATAAAGGCAAGTGCCTAAAGCACATGCACAAAATCTTGTTACTTAAAAGTAAAATAGAATGCATTCATCCTTAAGGGACTAGGTTTGGGCTCATGTGGAGTAGAAAGTAATGATAAAATTACCTGAAAGAAAGAGAGAAAATATAGTTAGTGTTTCGATTTAGAAAACACACAACAATTCAATAAAGTTGGATTAATCAAATACTGAGAAAAGAGTAGGGAATTGTTTTAGAGAAAAATAAACACTCACAAAATTGCAAAATAATCACAATTGGAATGAATTTTCTTTCTCGTAAGTTATACAAAATTGACTCCCTGGCTATTTGTTATTCTAACTGCTCAAGCAATTATTTTGGATTAACGACTTCATTCAAAAACTTCTTGAGCCAATCACCAATGTAGTATTTCATGGTTGGGATGGTTATTTCTTGCTTCACTCTCTAAGTGAATGTTTCATCTTCTATTTCTTTAGCATCTGACTGCAGCTGTGAAATATTAACCATTTGGTCATTATTGTCATTGGCAAATGTGACCATCCACTTCTTAATTTGAGCTTTAGGAAACTCAACTATATTGTAAAATTTAGCTCCCAATGATACATTAATAACATCCAACTCTTCTTTTAAAACATATTTAGGGATCATCATGGAGTTTCTAATCATTTGAGGGCCTTTAAGATCGTCAATAATTTTAATGGCTTTAAAGAAGCTACAACGTCTATAGTAATTGATGCTCAAACATTCAACAAGGGCATCTTAGAATGTTTTAATCATAACATACCATCTTACTTTGATTTGGTTACTTATTTTTAGTGTAGGAAAACATTGTTGATGTCTCTGAATTTCATTGAGAGAGTTGATTTCATTCACAAATGTATTTAAATAATTTTCAGCAAATTGTTGATCATGTTTTAGGTCTCTTTAGAGATATTGGCAAAAATATTTAATTCTTTGAGATAAATTTCTCAAGTGGAGAGAAATTTCTTATGCATCCTCTATGATTTCAAGTAGCTCATTAATATTAATAATGATGCATGTCCTGATTTCTATCAATAATTGTGCTGCCTTTTTTATTCTTTGGGGTTTGTCAGGTGTCAATGTAACTTCAAGTGTTGGAATAGATAATGGAGTCATGAACAAGGGCATTGTATTAAGAGCTTCTTCAAGCTCATGTAAAATTTTGTTCAGTTTTCAATTTTAAAATTCTTATTTTATTACAGAATGAGAAAGAGAACCCCTTGTAATTTGATGCAATTTTATGATTCCATAAGATCTAACTCCCTAAACATATATTTCACTTTTCACTTGACTCACTATTTTTTATTTGCACCTTTTCAAATTTCAATTTCTTGTTAAAATTTTCATAATGGGTGTCCTGATTGGTCAAAGATTTCTCTGTAAATGAGGTGGACTCTTCAACAATAAGTTCTTCAATAATTTTTTGAGCTTCAACCATTTGATTCATGACACGTTCTAGAACTACAATACCATCTACTTCCATATTCATGGGTCTTTCTGCATTTTGCAACCCCTTTTTACTTGAACTTTTTCTTTTAGATGATGAGACTACATGTGATTTTTCAAGAGAAGTATGAGAGGGTGGATTTTCTCCATCATGGTTACCAGATTGTTGGTTGTTGTTGTCTCCTCTTATAGCAATTGTTTCCATTTTACTCCATGTAAAAGAAAATTTTCGACAAGTTTGTGGTGCTTGAGTAGGATGAGAGCTTTTGGACATTTTCCCTCTATGCTTTGTTTTTCCTTTTGTATTGATACTTACTTCAGTGGTAACATGTAGGCGGGGTAGATGTTTTAGAGACTTGATTCTCTCCATTTTATTTTGAAATTCTTGTAAACAAATTGACATATCTCATAAATTCCAAATGATTTAAAATATACCATTAGGTTTGAATCCTTGGATGAATTCAACTTCAATTAAATTAAAAGGTTTTAATAATTCAACAAATTGTGTGAAATGGGCATAATTTCTTACAATAGTGTCTCCCTTAATAAAAGTTAGTGTAATACATTTCCTTTTATTTTTCCTCTCAAATAAAATCAACCACGGGTAGTATTGTATGCATACTTCAACAAAAAAATATTTTTCAAGAACAAACTTAGGAAGTAGTAGGGCTTGCCTTGATATCTATATATTTTAATGAGAGTATTTGTATCTTGATCTTTGTATTTCTATTTTCCTATCATAAACTTTACTGCTTCATCATAATTCATTTTGGGATCTTTCCATGTCAGTATATGGTTGAATTCACGGACAAAATGAATCTGGACATGATAAAAATAGAATGTGGCTTTGTGCTTCCACAAGAAAGGATAACAAAATTGAGTTGGTTCCATATCTAGATTCATGTTATTTTAACAAGGTAGTTAGTGGAAGAAATTGCATGATACTATCGTCATTATTAGGCAGGACATCATATATAATTTTTGAGTTTTTGGGAAATTGACCAACTAATACGAAATCTCATTGGCAGTAAATTCCCCGAATCAAATAGGGTGTCTCTTTTAAAAGAGAAATACAAAATATACAATACTAACCTAGGAATAGTTGTAGTTGATTCATGCACCATAACGTGAGCAAATAATTGAGAAAAATCTCTATATGGCTCAACAAAATTAAAGATATCTATAGAAGAAAGACTAAACGAGATGAGTGTAGAAGGAAATATAAAATTGTTCTAGAATATTCATTCCATATCCATGTGAGTGTATGAAAGAATCAACTTCAACAAGCTTGAGCCTCCTATTGGGCTTAGGAAGCTTTAGAATTCTTCTAAAATCCTTCGGAGTAAGAAGCATTGATTCTTCTTTGAATTGAACCTGATGGTTCAACCTGATGGTTCTAGTCTTTGAATCAAATTGTCTTGCACACCAATGCATTATTTCCTTGAATTCATAGACTTTTGGGGTGCATGCAACATTCACCAACCCTATGTTGCAAATTGTATTTCTTTGTCTCTTTTATGGGGCCAATCTTAAGTATTATTGATATGAAGTAGACCAATGGAAACTTTTGTCTTGTCTAGCTAATGAGTTGCCTATGTCACCATAAACTGACCCCTTTCTTCCTCTAGTTTCCATACTACTCATTGGCTTAATGTATCTTGGCTATATTTGGTGAATCAATGATGCCTTAGTGGAAATATTAGCTGTTAAATCCTTAGTACAACAATATTTAAGAGGATATCTTCCTTTCATGTACCAACTGTTGGAATTATGACAAATGTGTTGTCCTTGATGGAAACCTACTTAATGAAGTTTGTCAACATGATACTAACAAGATGTTCTTACAAGCCAGTACACATGTGACAATGAGCTTGGACAAAGGCATAGCAGTGTAGAGACAGAAGAATGATGAAGGTTGTTGCGGAGGTAAATCCCCTCTGCGGACAGAGGTGGATCCCACTAGCCCCACAGGGGTCTAGCAACAATCAATCACGCTACATGCAAGTTCCTAACCATACAATTTAGAAGTCGATCAGGGAGACCAACCTGGGATCCAACGCTGTTTGTTGTGGGAGAAGTGTCGCCCCTGTCCTCTAGCTCTGGCCGGTCGCTATCCTTGTGCTCCACGCATGGACACCTGCACAAATGAAGAACAACCCACAAACAAGCATAAAATCCAAAATCGTACAGCTATATATCAGTCAAGCAGGATATAATTCACATATTATCAGTAGAACACATGAATGGAACCATAATAACAGTCGCTTATCATTAAATAGAAAAGAGAGAAGAAATTACAACCACTTAAGGCTTGACACTGCAAATCTCCTCTAGCTGGGTCGGCAGTCAGTCAGACATGTCTTGCAAAGTCACTTTCTCTCTCCACAATCCGGCAGCATAACCTCTCTTTCAGCTCTTAACTCAATACTATCTTTCTCTCACTAGCTTGTTCACTCTTTGCACTACTAACCCTTGCCTCCAAAACTAGCCCGTTCATTATGGGGAGACAGGCCTTTATAGATGGGGGGAGAGGAGATATGCATTGTATGTGGACACATTCCGAGTCTTGGTAATGTCCCATAATAGCCATTGAGTTGAGTTGCCTTGGATAGAAAAGCCGACGGTCGACTGCTTTTGTGGGCTTTTTCCTTCAGGGAACTGGGTGAGTCACAGAGGAAAAAGCATTTTAGCATGCACTGGCCAAAAATCATGCCGAAATTGTGTGGCGCGGGCCGTGCTCCTGGGACAGAGCGTCTATGGCGCGCCCTCTTTGTAGGGACTGAGCCATTGGCGCAGGTAATACACTGTGGACCCGCGCTAATGGAAAAGGCATTTTCCAAGGTTAATCTTCAGAGGGTGTCTTCAGGTTATTGAACTTCATACTCAGGAGACCTCAATGCAAGTGTTTTTCAAGTTATGTCACTGGTCACAGGTCCGTAAATGTGTCCTCCAATGTGTGACAGCGGGGGTGTAACAAGGACGGTGACCAACGGTGACAAATTACTGTGTAACAAAGGTGATGTTTTGATAAATACATGTAGGTTCTGTGAAGCAAAGCTACGTGCATACGCAGGTATGGAGAAGAAAAAAAGCGCACAGTTTCCACACCATGGTATCCTAAATACCATGGATCTTTACCATGGTATTGGCCCATAGTAATGAGTGCAACAACAGATATCTGATCCTGTCTAAGAATACCATCGTCATTACTAAGGATTTGACCTGTGGTATTGGATAAGCCCTAAGCTATATAAGGAGATGAAAATCAAAGTGTTGTGTGTGCAAGTAATGGGCTATTGATGAACTGTTTAATCTGAAATAAGGTTGCATAAGGAATGTGATATGGGATCACATCTTGTAGATATGAAATGACTACATGATTTTCTTATGGGTTGATTTGTGATAATAAGGTTCTAACGAATGTTTGTTACTGGGTTTGCCGAGGTTTGGGTTTGAATCAATTTCTGTTGTGCAGCAAAGGAATAAGTCAATAACTACAGATCCGTACGTAAGTATGTCTAAGAAAAGGCGCATACATATGTTGATCTACCTCTATATAGTCACATATCAATTCTGCAGGATGGACAGATCTGTATGAGGATATGCTTCGTGAAAGGCGCGTACACAAGAGGATATATTTTGTAAGGGTTGCATACATATGCTAGGGTTTCTAAAGTATGTGCAATTAATGATGTTTGATCAGTCTTGCTGTGATTGTTGTTGTTTTTTGATGAGGTCTTCTTCATAATAATCTGAATGTGATAGTTCTAATGAAGTTGAATGATTTGTGAATGAAATATTGAACTGGTATGAATGATTTGTAAATAGCTTAGAAGTATGTGTCTGTGATTGATTTCAGCAGTGTAGTGATTCAGTCTGAGGGTTCAATGTTTTGAGATCCATATGTAGGTATGTTTCATTAAAAGCACATATATATGTGGATATGCTTAAGAATAGTAGCGTATATATTTTGACATATTGTTGATTAGGATTTGTAGTGGCAGCAGTTGGTTTCAGTCACCGTGTTTGGGTTGATGATTGATAGTACATTCATATGATTTGTTCTGGTTTATATTGGTTGGTTGCAATGAGATTCAATGATTGATTTTTTTTAGTTAATTTAGTGATTTGATGATGGTAGTGGGTCCAATATGAAATTTGATGAAAGGTGGCCTACAGGTTTATCAGGTGAATCCAGTTTTAAACATTCTGAAAAGTGATTCACAAGAAATTAAAGTAAAGGGGGTTGTAGCTCCCTTCCACTAGGTGCTGGAAAATGAGAGAAGGTTGCAACCTTCTATAGGTGGGTGCGTGCGTGCTGGTATAAGCCTACGCCAATACAATATTGTAAAGAATATTTTTTTTGAAGAAGACAGAGATGACAACAACGATGGTTTTTTCCCACATTGGGTTTCCACCATAAAATCCTGACGTTCATATGTGTTAACTATGTGTGATGCTTAATTCTGTTCTTACTACACTTGTTTACTGCTTAATTAATTCTTAACTAAGGACTGATACACTGGTTCAAGTTAAAATGATGAAGAATTGATTAAAAGACAATTAACTAGATATATGTTGGTTGTTTGCATAACAGTAGCATACATACACATGTTCACTTCATTAAAGTCACATATAGAAATATGAATAGAAAATCATAAGCTCATGTAAGTTTTAAAATATTGATTCACCTCCCCCTCTCAATACTTTTCTTAACAATTGGTATCAGAGCAAGTCCTTTAAAAGAAACTTGATCGCTTGAAGGAACATTCATCAAGAGGAGCAATCAAAAGGGGGAAAAATCCATCTGATCACCATTGTTTAATGGATCCAATATGGTTTTGTAGAAGGTCATAACAATAGCTTACCTACAGTCACTTGGAGCTGATGTTTGGGGAATCATTGAAGGAGGCTATTAGTATCCATCTGCCATTCCCATAGATGAAGCAGAAAAGAAAAAGTATGAGACCAACACAAAAGTTGTCAATGCACTATTAGGAAGCTCGACATAATCAGTATTTTTCAAAGTCATGCAACTGAATACCACAAAGGCTATATGGGATATGATCATCCAAAGCTATGAAGGCGACACCAAGGTAAAGAGTGCCAAACTTCAAACATTTAGAATTCAATATGAAACTCTCAGAAAGCATAATGACAAAAGCATTGCAAGTTTTTTTCTTAGAGTAGATGAGATTGTTAATTCAATGATAAATCTTTGTGATGAAGTAAAAGAATCATCTTTGGTTGAGAAAATCTTAAGATCTCTAGCTCCAAAATTCGATTCAAAAGTCTATGCCATTGAATAAATGCAGGATTTGAAGAACCTTACTGTTGAACATCTTCATGGGATTCTAACAACCTATGAAATGAGAAAAGGGGGTCCCTCAGATATTAGAGAAGTTGTATTCAAGGCTACTTCTAAAGGAAAAGAAAAGGAGGAAATTAAGGAACCAAGTTATGTATCAAATGAAGAAGATGAAAAGTTCATAAAGAAAATTGAAGTAGGTACTAGTATATTCAAAGGTAAGATTCCATTCAAATGTTATTCTTGTGGAAGAGTTGGTCACTATGCTACCAAATTTCCTTATAGATAAAATCATGAGAAAGGGAAGAGCTTAGAAAAAGAAACTTTTAGAGGAAAGATCGAAACCAAAAGAAGCTTCTACACTCACAAAGATAGTGATGGTCTTTAAAATGGTGAAGAATATGATTATGATCAAGAATATCAATTACTTATGGCATTTGAAGATAACTGTATTAATGAGACTGAAGATGTTTTTAAGGATGCCCTAGAAGATAAGGATAATTTTATTGAAGAAATAATCCAGCTTAAAATTCATTTGGAAGAAGATAAACTAGCAAAAGAAACTCTAAAGAAACAAATCCTAGAAAAGGAGAAGCATAATGAAAAGTTAAAACTAGAAATAGTAAGCCTAAGGAAGGAACTTGAGAAAACAAAAGGTCTAAATCTTAGGCTTGCTAAAGGATCTGAAACCTTAGATGAAATAATCAAATTGAAACCCTTTCCTCTTATAAAAACAAGTCTTGGATACAACAAAGAATCATCAAAGACTTTAAAGCCTTCTAAAACAGGTACACGAAACTATCTAAATGCAGTAAAAGGAAGCAGTCAACAAAGCTCCAACCATAAAAAAGAATAAAGGATCAAACACTTCTCAAGTAAATATCCCTTACTCCAATCAAAGGGAAAACTACACAAGAAGGTACTACACTCCCATAAACTCCTATATGGTCAATGCATCACTTATAATAATTTTGGTCATAAGCTGCTCAGTGTGTTGCTTACAAAACTATCATGACTAGAGAAGCAAGAAGGCAAAAGAATGAGATTGGGGTAAAGAAATACTCTTACAATACTTTCTCACCTCTTCAATATGAAACTGAATGTTCCATTTACAATAACTTTGGGCATAAAGAATCTGAATGCAGGATAAAAATGTGATCAACACCCTAGAATGAACACAAGACAACAACATCTAAGGTGTGGAAAAAAAGCTCATGGAATGTGAAAATTGTGGTCTAGTTTTATATGCAGGATATTAAGAAAAATTGTGGTACATTGATAGTGGATTCTCAAAGCATATGACAGGTGATAAAGATAAGTTTATGGCCTTTAATGAAATAAACAAAGAAAAGAATGTAATCTTAGGAAATAATTCACTTACTGCTATCAAAGGAAAATGAACTATTTTGTTGAAAGAAAAAGTTCAAGATGGGAATGTTTTGTTTGTTGATGGATTAAAACATAAATTGTTGAGTGTTAGTAAAATATGTGACCAAGAGCATGAGGTTATTTTTAGATCAAAGAACTGTGTGGTTCAGAGTCGTGATACAGGTAAAATCTAAGCTCATATGAAACATAATCATCCAGATACCAAGGACTGTCATCGATCTTCACTGTTTGCCCCAGATGTCATGACATATGTAGTAGATTGCATCGCCAAATTGAATAGGTATGGATAAGTAGGGTAACTGCTACTTCTTTTCATTAGTCATGGTAATCCTATACCATAGAGAGTGTGTTTGTGGTTTTCTATCCTGCTCAATCTGTTTTATATATATATAAGTGAGAGAGCTAATGTGGGGTAGAATTGCGTATGATGAACGAGAAATCCAGGTAATGTCTATGTCTTGGAAGGTGGTTTAGAACATTGTTACTTGAGAAAATCATAAGAAATATAGCTCCAGCACAGAATATTGGGACACCTAAGCTTCAATCAACTACATAAGTCAAACAAAATGGGATAAGTTTGCGACTTGCCTAACATCTCTCTACCATAAATTACCATATGAAAATCATGTCAATTCGGTAAGCAAACTAGGGTGGAGTTTAATGCCAAAGAAGGTAATTTAAGTAAGCCACTTTAACTTATTCATATTGATCTATGTGGTCCTATAAGAAAGAAGTCTCCTCGGGGGGGGGGACAATACTTCATATTATTCATTTATGATTTTACTTGCATGTGTTGGATTGGATTATTAAAACATAAAGATGAAGCATTTGATAAATTTAAAGTCTTCAAAGCTCTAGTAGAAAAAGAGTATATTTGAAAATCAAATGTCTAAGATCTGATAGAGGAGGAGAATTTATATCAGATGAGTTTTTTGACTTTTGTGAACAACATGGAATCAAGAGGCAATTTTATTTAGCTAAAACTCCTCAACAAAACAAAGTGGCAAAAATAATGAACATAACAATCCAAAAAATGGCACGTGCCATGCTTGACGATTTCGGAAAACCTCATACCTTCTAGGAGGAAGCCACACATACAACAATAAATATCCTCAACAAAGCTCATGTTCGGGTAAACAGTGACAAAACTACTTAAGAACTATGGTTTGGTAAACCCCAACTCTTAAGCATTTTAGAGTTTTTGGAAGAAAATGTTACATAAAGAATAATGATGATAAACTTGGAAAATTTGAAGCTAGAGTTAACGAATGAATTCTCCTTTGATACTCCTCTAGAAGAAAATGATATAAATCTATAATAAAAGACTCCAAAATATAGTTAAATGCATTGATGTTGTGATTGATGAAGCATCCATAGGTAGAAAAAATGAAGCTCCAATAGATGACGAAGATACTCCCACAACAAGCCAAAAGAATGTTGGAGGAAGAATCAATGAAGCATTAGAAGAAGGAAGTGATAGTACAAAAGCATCAGAAAAGACTCCATCAAGGTATGTTAAAAAAATTCTAGAATCTCAAATTCTAGCTGATAAAGAAGCTAGAGTACAAACTAGAAGAACTCTTATTGGAACTTCTAGTTATCTAGCCTTACTGTCCAAAATTGAACCACAAAATGCAAATCAAGCTAGCAAAGATGAAAGTTGGGTTAAGTATATGAATGAAGAACTTGACCAAATATAAAAGAACCATACATGGGAATTAGTACGAAGACCTCAGGATAAAAATATTATTGGGACAAAATGGGTATTCAAAAACAAATTAAATGAAAATGGAGAGGTAATTAGAAACAAAGCAAGACTTGTACGCAAAGGCTATGCGCAACAAGAAGAAATATAATTTGAAGAAACATTTGCACTTGTGGCTAGACTTGAAGCCATAAGAATGTTTCTTGCCTTTTCAAGCTTTCTTAACTTCAAAGTCTATCAAATGGATGTTAAATCTGCATTTCTAAATGGGGACCTAGAAGAAGTCTACATTGAACAACCTGAAGGGTTCATTAATATTGTTTGCAAACTCAAGAAGGCATTTTATGGGCTAAAACAAGCTACTCGTGCATGGTATTATCGTCTTTACAGGTATATTCATCAACAAGGCTTCACTAAGGGGTCTACAGATAGAAACATATATATATAAGTTAGATGTTGGTAAAATGTTAATTGTTGTTTTTTACATAGATGACATCATATTTGGCAGCAATGAAGAGTCCATGAGTAAAAAAATTATTCTATCATGTAACAAGAATTTGAAATGTCCCTACTTGATGAACTAACATATTTTCTTGGTCTACAAGTATATCAAGCAAAAAATGGTATCTTCCCTCTCACAAAAAAGTACCTTAAGAAGATTTTGAAGATATGTGGAAAGGAAGATTGCAAACCTGTATGAAATCCAATGGTAAAATGCTATAATCTCAGTTCACATGATGATTCTCACCCAATCAACCAACCAGAATATAGATTTATGATTAGAAGCTTACTTTATCTTACAGGCACAAGACCATATATCATTCATGTAGTTGGAATTGTTGGATGATTTCAAGCAAATCCAAAAGAAACTCATCTTCATGTAGTCAAGAGAATATTTAAATATCTACAAGGAACTCAAGACTTTGGTTTATGGTATCCAAAAGATGCAGATCTTACTCTTCATGCTTACACAGATGTAGATTGGGGAGGAAATGTTGATGACCCAAAAAGCACTAGTGGAGGAGCATTCTACATGGGATCCCGCTTGGTATCATGGTTCAACAAAAAATAAAACTCCATTGCTTTAGCTACTACAAAAGATGAATATGTTGCTGTTTCATTTTGTTGCACACAAATTCTCTGGATGATTCAAACATTGTAGGATATTCAAATCAATTTCTCTCCACCTATTCCTATTCTATGTGATAATACCAGTGCCATAAGTATTTCTAAAAATATTGTCATGCACTAAACAACCAAGCATATTCCAATCAAATATCACTTTTTGAGAGAACAGGTGCTTGAACAAAAGGTCAAACTAGAGTATGTTCCCTCGAAAGAGCAAATTGCAGATATATTTACAAAGCCTCTTTCACGTGATTCCTTTGAATATCTCAGACATAAATTAGGAGTGGTATTTGCTTCATCACTTTGTTAATCATTCTGACCAATCCTTCAAGTTTAAGGGGAACTAAAACTGAAATTTATTATAGTTGATTGTTTGTACGCAGATTTGATAAAGCACATTCATGTATATACTCGTATTCTATTCCCTATAGTCATGTATGCTTCCTTTTGATGAAGTATCGGTAGATCTAACTCAAAGAAAAATTATGATATGCCTCTTACAAGTGTTGTTTGTTGGTTCTGAAATTAGTTAGATACAGTCTATTGATGATCAAATATTTAAGGTTGTTGAGTTACTCCAATATGACATTGATACTTCAATGCATGAAGTTGCTTTGATGACTTGACTGATGAATAAGTTGATATAATCAGATTTGACAGAGAACAATTGGCACAAGTTTAGGGGGAGAATTTTTCTTTGTTTCCTATAGTACATTGTTGGCATTATGATTTCTTGATTATGCTGACGTACTTTTTGATGATGCTCATGGTGTTGTTGTATGATGCTTATAGTACATATCCTATATGGTATATAGCATTGAAGACTATCCTGTTCTTGCTACCTCACTATTGAGGTCTTTGGTCTTATTTATAAATGTCATGAATGGACCATTTGGGTCAATTCAATTAGGTATGTCATCCAATGTTGGGGATTTGATGTAATATGTAACCTCACCGCATTGGGAAATTGATCAATATCAACTATTAGTAATAGGAAAAGCCATGTATGGTTACTTCTTTGTATATCTTCAAAAAATTCAGCATCTGCTCATGGGGAGCATGGTTCACATTCAATGATCAGTATTTAGAAACACTTAATTCCATGATCTACAACACTTCATTCAACGTTGGTCATCCCCTTTCCCTTGATGTCAAATGGGGAGAATAGCTTGGTGTTTGAAGAAAACTTGCTTAGAGAGAAACTTGGTATATCTACAAGTATCTACAGATGATTGGTAACCAAACACCACAATGGTTTCCATCAAGTCCAAAGGGAGAAATTGTTGGCATTATGACAAATGTGTTGTTCTTGATGGCAACCTACTTGATGAAGTTTATCAACATGATGCTAACAGGATGTTCTTACAAGATAGTACACATGTGATAGAGAGCTTGGACAAAGGCATAGCAGTCCAGATACATAAGAATGTTGAAGGTGATGTTTTGATAAATACATGCAGTTCTGTGAAGCAAAGATGCGTACATACACGGGTATGGAGAAGAAAAGTGTGTATACTTTTCACACCATGGTATCGTAAATACCAAGGATATTTACCATGGTATTGGCCCATAGTAATGAGCGCGACAATAGATATCTGATCCCGTCTAAGAATACCATCAACATTACTAAGGATTTGACTTGTGGTATTGGATAAAGCTTTAGCTATATAAGGAGATGAAGATCAAAGTGTTGTGTGTGCAATAAATGGGATATTGATGAACTGTTTAATCTAAAATAAGGTTACACAAGGAATATGATGTGGGATCAGATCTTGTAGATATAAAATGACTACATGATTTGCTTATGGGTTGATTTGTGATAACAATGTTCTAACGTATGTTTGTTACTGGGTTCGCCAAGATTTGGGTTTGATTGAAGTTCTGTTGTGCAACGAAGGAATAAGTCAATAATTACAAATATGTACGCAAATTTGTCTCAGAAAATGTGCATACATACACAGATCTGCCTCTATATAGTCGCGTATCAATTCTGCATGATGGAAAAATTTGTACGAGGATATGCTTCGTGAAAGGCGCGTACACATATATATATATTTTGTAAGCGTTGCATACATATGCTAGGGTTTTTGAATTATGTGCAGTTAATGATGTTTGATCAGTCTTGTTGTGATTGTTGTTGTTTGTTGATGAGGTCTTCTTCATAATAATCTGTATGTGATAGTTTTGATGAAGTTGAATGATTTGTGAACGAAATATTGAACTGGTATGAATGATCTGTAAATAGCTCAGAAGTATGTGTCTGTGATTGATTTCAACAGTGCAATGATTCAATCTGAGGGTTCAATGTTTTGAGATCCGTATGCAGGTATGTTTCATTAAAAGCACATATATATATGTGGATATGCTTAAGAATAGTAGCGTATATATTTTGACATATTGTTGATTAGGGTTTGCAGTGGCAGCAGTTGGTTTCAATAACAATGTATGGGTTGATGATTGACAATACACTCATATGATTTGTTATGGTTTAGATTGATTGGTTTAAATGAGATTCAATGATTGATTTGTTTTAGTTGATTCAGTGATTTGATGATGGTAGCAGGTCCAATATGAAATTTGATGAAAGGTGGCCTACACCTTTATTAGGTGAATCCAGTTTTAAACATTCTGAAAAGTGATTCACAAGAAATTAAAGTAAAGGGGGTTATAGCTCCCTTCCAATAGGTGCTAGAAAACGAGATAAGGTTGTAGCCTTCTCCAGGTGGGTGCCTGTGTGCTGGTATAAGCCTACACCAATACAATATTATAAAGAATATTTCTTTTGAAGAAGACAGAGACGACAACAATGATGGTATTTTTCGCACATTGGGTTTCCACCAAAAAATCTTGGTGTTCATATGTGTAGTGGGTCCAGTATGAAATTTGATGAAAGGTGGCCTATAGGTTGATCAAGTTAATCCAGTTTGAAGCATTTTGAAAAGTGATTCACAAGAAATTGAAGTGAAGGGGGTTGTATCTCGCTTCTAGTAGGTGTTGGAAAACGAGATAAGGTTGTATCCTTTTGCACGCGAGTGCTTGCATGCTAGCATAAGCTTGTGCCAATACAAGATTGTAAAGAATATATTTTTTTTAAAGAATACATATAAGACAACAACAATGGTTTTTTCCCACATTAGGTTTCCACCTAAAAATATTGGTGTTCATATGTGTTGACTATGTGTGATGCTTAATTCTGTTCTTACTGCACTTGTTTACTATTTAATTAATGCCTAATGAAGGACTAATACACTGGTTTAAGTTAAAATGATGAAGAATTAATTGAAAATATAGTTAACTGGATATACATTGGTTGTCTGCATAGCAATAACGTAGATACACATGTTTGCTTCATTAAAGCCATGTACATAAATCTGAATAGAAAATTAGAAGGTCAAGTAAGTTTAAAAATGTTGATTCACCGCCCCCTCTCAGTATTTTTTCTAACACCAACTTCATCAAGCCATGTGAGAATTATAATGCAACTTAATAGTTTACGACTTGTCTTAAAGAGATACCATAGGAAGTAATTCACCTAAAACAATATCAAGTTAGTGATTTAATTAATCCTTGTAGTGCAAGGTAGGACATGACATGCAAATAATTCACATAACTCGATATTAAGGTGGAGTGGATATGGTTCATGTAGTATAGTATAAAGAACATTTTTCCACCACAAGGATCAAAATTCCTTAAATGAGCTTTCATTTAGCCTTGAAATGAGAAAATGGCTGATTTTAACTAAGTATGGAAGGAAGTGGAAAGGTAAATTATGGCATTTTGTGTAGGAAATATGGTTGTGTGGAATGTTGCTTGTGCAGAGGACTAACTGTGTAGGAAATGATGAGCATGATACTACGTCTGTGTAAGGATAAATGTGTGGAATAATAGTTGATGAATCATTCCACACACAAAGGGAAATGTCCAAGCGTTGGAAATGCAAAAATCTTAGTCTGCAGTGTAGGGGATGTGCAAATAAAGAGTATTTCCACAAATTGTCTTAGAAAACAAAAAAGTCGAGAAAAATTTGGGGATAAGAAAAAAAATACAATAGGAGTACAAAAATAAATCAATATTCAACTCCTACTGTGGGATAATATCCTCCCCTGGGTTGCTAAGAAAACTGGAACTCAACCAGTTGCCTTTTCCTTTGGACCATTGAGTCAAAATACATTGATGGATAAAAAAAACTATAAGTTTAATATGTACTAACCTAGATCCATCTAATAACTTACCTATCATGCATTGAGAGGGATCAAATCCCTTGAGGTGAAAACCTTCTTTTCGAAGTGAAAAATTGGAGGAAAGGTTTGCACCTCGAGGGATTTGATCCCTTTTTGCGCATGACAAATCTGTTTTTGGATGGATATAGGCTAATTCTAGTTGCGGGCAACAATGTCACATTTTCAGCTTATCATTATTATGTATATTTTTGAGATGTACATAATTCTTTGAAATTTACATGATTAGAAATACAAATAGCCTTCATTTTGATCAATCTCAAACTATTTTCTTCTATTGTTATTATTGTCACACCTCTTAGTTTTTCCATATTTTCATATGGATCATATGAAAATGGTGGTTGAAATTTTAGATCATTCAAATCTTTAACTTGAGCTATTGTAGTAAGCGTAATACCTTGTCTCTCTTGCTATCTAATATTAATAATAATTTTCTCCAAAGTCAATCATTGTGACTTATGTAGTGTTAAACCCAAAGTAAGTTCCAATTATAGTTGTTTTCTACTACCTCGTTTGAATGCAAAGTGACTAATAATATTGAATGATGGAAAATGAGAATAATAAGAATGTAGTCAATTACAAATATTTTATAGTGTCAAGAAGGAAACATTTCAGGTAAGTGAACATTTTATTTAAGATGAAAATTCAGGTATTTTGTTTATGGCTGAATTAGTGTAACTCAAAAATCAATGGACGTCATCAATATTTTTTTTTGCTTACACTAAAATCAATGTACACTATCAATTTGATTACTTTGAAATTTATGTACATCATACATCTTGTTGCATCAAATCATGAATCAACATCTACACTGAAATCAATGCATCTAGTGCAAACATGCAAATAGAATTAGAAATCAACATCTACATTGAAATCAATGCATCTAGTGCAAGAAACCAAATGGGATTAGAAATCACCATCTGCACTGAAAAATGAATCAAGTGCAAGAAATCAAATGGGATTAGAAATCAACAACTACAATGTAATCAATGCATCGAGTACAAGCAATCAAATGGGATTACAAATCAACAACTACACTAAAATCAATGCATTGAGTGCCATCAATCAAATGGGATTAGAAATCAATAACTACATTGAAATCAATGCATCCAGTGTAAACAATCAAATAGGATTAGGAATCAATATCTAAATTGAAATCATTGCCTCTAGTGCAATCAATCAAATAGGATTAGGAATAAAAGTCTACACTAAAATGAATGCATCTATTTTAGTGAATAACATTGTATCTCACCCTCCCTCTTGTTGGAAAAAGTAACTATGTTTGGTCTTTAATAATGTAATTGAGTCAATATGTCATGTACTTGTAAAAAGAATAAAGAAAATAATTTATTATTATTATTAGTGACTTATTAAAGCATGGGTTTCATGCTTAGGTCACCATGTTTTAGGTCAAAGTATCCATTGAGGACTTCTAAGATTTATTCTGAGTCTATAGAATTATTTTACATTTAAAGAGACCCTTCTTGGGCTTTTGAATGATGTAAATCGGTTAAGTATTGAGTCAAATATGAATTATGGAACCTCCACACCATGTCAGTCTAAGAGAAGATCAAGTCAGCCTAAGGACCCATTCCACCCCACAAGAAGCCTATAAAAGTAAGGATTACGAATTCATTTGGAGCATCATTTCTCATTCTCTCTCTTCTGGGCAGAAGCGTGAAAATATGTTTTCCGGGAAAAAGTGCGAAGTAGAAAGCTGGGAAAGTCTATTGTCGTGAAGCCAAAGAGAATGAGAGTTTGGGGGAGTCTAAGGAGGCAAGGAAAATTGAAATTTTGGTGGTGGTCTCTCTCTATTTCGTGCTCTATATTGGGTGAACGAAGTCTCCCAAGTTGGACACTTCCGGAAGCCATGAGCTGCCGCAAATTGCTGCATAGTGGAAGTTGTTGGAAAGAGATCAATATTCTGGAGGTTGACTTGGTGTGGAGGGAAGGTCTGGTCAAGGTCTAGTGTGAAGAGTCTCAAAGAATACTATTGAAAGTAAGAATTACTTTGACTGGGTTTTCCCCTCGAGGGGGTTTTTCCTTGGCATGTTCCTACATCTTGTGGTCATTGTTTTATGTGATACTACTTTGTGTAAATTCTTGATGAACTAAAGAAAGAAGACATAAATAATCATAATAATAAGTAACATCACAAGTAATTATCAAGAACGAGAAAATCATTACTGCCAATCTGAATTTCCAACATGGTATCAGAGATTTGGTGAAGAAAGAAGAAAAAGGACAATCCATTCATAGGTACTATCTCAAGGAAGAAGACTATCATATTCAAGGAATATGTCTAACTCTATCAAGGGGGATATCAAGCTTGAAGGAGCATCTAACTTCATATCCTAGAAGAAGAGGATTGACCTAATCCTCGAGAAGACCAAGGTGCTAGACTTGGTTAAAGTATATGTAAAGAAGCCTACAGAAGAATCCAGTGATGCTGACAAAGAGAAATTCAGGGATCTAGAATTGGTGGCTATGACTCTGATGGTAGAAGGGATAAAATAAAATCTTGTCCCATTCACCGCTAACATCGATCATGCTCAAGATATGTATAAATCCTTGTCAAAATTGTTCACTATTAAGAACATTAGTCAAGTAGCAAGTTTTAAGTTGAGGACTAAAAATATGACTAAAGAAGATACGGTGGAAACCTTCTTTGTGAAGATAACTAGACTCAAGGACGATCTCTTGGCCATTAATGAGATTGTTACGGAAAAATATAAGCATTTCATGTCTTTTTCAGTTTTGGGCTCATGCATTCATTTAATTTTGATTATGTTAAATAGTAATCGCCATTCTCCCTCTATTGTCTTTATTAGGGAAAACATCCATAAGAAGGAGGACCTCTCAAGACAGGGTTAGTCAAAAAACAAAGGTATGCTTTGAATTCATCAATTGAAAATATTATTCATTTGATGATCTATTACTAACCTTGTTATGACTAGTAGTATTGAATCCTAGTTATTCTTGTTTGGGTGTTTCATCTCTTGATAAATCTACCCACCCCACTCTTCTCTGATTTGGTAGAACCCTAAACATGTTTTGGAAAACCCTAACTGAAAGGTATGTTGTTGTGAATGTCTGAAACCCTAAACTAATTAGGGATATTGTGAAATGCTGGTTGAAGTCTTTATTGATGATTTCATATTTGGGATTTTGGTATGATTGGGAAATCCCAGCTTGTTAGGATGGAATGATAAGATCTAAATTCCCAAAACCTTTGAAGTTTTAGTAATAAAGGGTTTTCTATGTTTCCACATTGGAAGCCTATCTCTTTGGGGTTTTGTGGAATCTCTGTTCTACATTGGAACCATGGCTCATTGGAGTTTGGTGGAATGTGTATTCTACATTGGAACCCTAACTCATTAGGGTTTGGTGGAATGTGTGAGAAAGACCCTTATATTGTCTTAGAATTTATTTACTTGGTATGTGTGTGTTGTCTGATCAAATCCTCTTATAATCAATATGTTTGTGTGTCTAACTCTTACTAATATTTGTGAAGTTGGGTTTCTCTATCTCATGAAATGAAATGTATTTGAATGGTGATTAAATCTAGGAATATATAGATATGTCCTTTTGGTTGAATCCATAACTTGGTCTAGGTAAGACGCGTTAATGTTATTGGACATATGATATGCTTATGTATGGTTATGAATTCTTAGATATGTGTGTTGACCTAGTCATTGATGGTCACAAGTCTTAGGATTTAATGAAGTTCTTGTATGAGATTCTAGGATGTTGATGTTTGGAAATATAGGGTGTTATAGCTAAACCGTAGTGAAGTTAAAAGTTGTTCAATATGTGTGATATAACAATATGAAATCTATTAGATGATTTTGGATTTAAGAGATCTGTGGTTTGTATCTTTTGAATCATTGGCTGGAGAATCCACAGTATGAACATTTTTATACCAACATTTCAAATCCCAAATGGGATCCATCATCAGGGTTTGATAATGATGATAAAAGAAGAGCAGATTAGACAGAATAAATACTCATGAGGATAAATTTTAAGGAACAACACACTGCCGGCTAGAATCCCAAACCCTGATGATGGATCCCATTTGGGATTTGAAACGTTGGTATAAAAATGTTCATAATATTAGATGATTGTTGAAAAATGAAAATATAGGGTTTGGCAGTTAAACCCTAGTAGTGACATTGTCTAGTGTGAAATATAACAATCTAAGATTTATGCATGTAATAATTATTGAGATTAAAAATCTAAGGTTTTGGAATTAAACTTAGTCAAAGTAAAATCTTTGGAATATGATGATTTGAGATTTGTATAATATTGTTGAATTTGTTTTCTAGGGTTTTGGAGTCGAACCTTAGTTGAAGTAGAAATCTCTGATAATTTGAGGTTTGTAAAGAAATTGTTGAAATTTTAATTTTTGGTTGAGTATGATGATTGCTCGGAAATCTAGGGTTTGAAACTAACCTTAGTAATAGTTGGTAATTTTAGTGAATGGTTAATGGTTAATTGAAAATATAGGGGTTTGGAACTAACCCTAGTGGAAGTTAGTCAGGTTAATGACTAAGCTATGGTTGAGTTTGATTCTTTTGTATGAAATCTAGGATTTGTATGAATTCCTAGTGAGAAGTCTAACACATGTATTTTAGGAGGTTGTTAGATGATTTGTAGATCCATATTTGTGTGTATGGTTTCTATGTTTTTCTATATGTTGTAGTAAGGTATGTCATGCCTTTGGAAGACATATTGAAACCCTAGATGGAATGAGTATTATTATGAATAATCTAGGGTGTATGACAATGTCCCAAGCAACATGTTGAAGAGTATATGTTTCTTGTTTTTAAGTCTTGGTATTTGATACATATGTGAAATTATTTTGTGATTCTTATATGGCTAACATCATGCTTATATAGTTTTGGTTGTACTTCCTATCTAAGATATGCAGGTACACAATCTTCAACTTGGGGAAGATGCTCGATGTGACAAGCAAGCTGTGCTGGTACACAATCTTCAACTTGGTGAAGATGTTCATTGATGTGATAAGCATGAAGGGGATGATAATAAATTTGATGAAATGGTTGGAAGCCACGAAATATTATTTGATGTTGAAAAATAAGAAGCTAATCTCCCAGAGGAAGCATGAATATAAGAGATCTCCCTAAGATTAGGAGGGAGTCTCGATAAAGAGGTGCTTCCTAGTTGAGAGGGAGTGACAGATATTGTTCTCTGCTTCATGTGTAATGCATTAGACCATAACTAACAAATGTAAGTCTAAGTGAAGGCCATGAGTAGGAGGAAATTGGAGAATGCATTTTGAAGAGCTACTAAAAGAAGAAAAGCAGGATTCAATTGAAGAAGATGTTGCTGCATATGAAGTAGGAAGAAAAATGTTTGATTGGGGAATTTTCTGTCAACGATTCAGTTGATAGTCCTACTCTGGATAATTGAGAAGCAACATATGTTCCTAGAAGACCCCAAAGGTTTATATTTATATACTCGTGAAAGGATGTTATTGATTGGGGTTGTGTTTGTATAGGTGAATCTCTCGAAGGAAATCATGCTGGTTACCAATTAGTTTGATCGGGAGAGATTGGTTATTCTTGATTTACTAGATCAAGGGGTTTTGAGGCTTTGTGAGTGAAGAATTTCTTGGGGAGACATATGGCTAACACTTTGTGTTGATTTCTGAGTCCACGAAGTTGGAAATGTGGCGTTGGTCATTGAGCTTTGACACAGACCTGGATTTTTGGGTTGGTGGTTAGTAAGTAATCCTAATGGTACCTAAAGGGGCTAAAAGCTTGAGTCCACCTTAGTCCCACCAGGATAGATTTTCCTGGTCAAGAATCTAGTCCATGGCATTGCGATGCTTAAATTATTTAATGATTGGTTAGATAGATTTCCCTCGTCAGGAATCTAGTCCATGGCATTGCGATGCCTAAATTGTTGAATGACTGGTTGGATAGATTTCCCTGGTCAAGAATCTAGTCCATGGCATTGTGGTATCTAAATTTATTCATGCTTCATATAGTTTGAGATCTTCCATTGTATATGTAGATTATGAATACCTCCCTAGTTAAGAGTGATTCTTGGAAAAAGTCACTATGTTCAGTATTTAATAATGTACTTGAATCATTAGGTAATGCACTTGTTAAAAGAATAAAGAAAATATTTTTTATTATTGTTAGTGACTTATTAAAGCATGGGTTTCATGCTTGGGTCACCATTTTTTAGGTCAAAGTCCTCATTGAGGACTTCTAGGATTTATTCTGAGTCTATAGAATGATTGTACATTTAAAGAGACCCTTCTTGGGCTTTTGAATCATGTAAATCAGTTAAGTATTGAGTCGAATATGAATTATGGAAGCCCTAAGGGTTAGCTCAACTGGTTGAGTCCCTGTTGTTAAGTGCCTTGCCAATTGGGAGGTCACAAGGTCAATTATCTTCGATGCCCTTGGGGTTAGGCCTTGTTAGTATGGACGAAGAGATTTGATTCCCTTTGGGGTTGATCTGCCTGGATTTTACCATAAGAGAAAATATGAATTATGGAACCTCCATATCATGTTGGCCTAAGATAATATCAAGTTCACCCAAGGACCCATTTTACCCCATAAGAAGCCTATAAAAGGAAGGACTACAAATTCATTTGGAGCATCACTTCTCATTCTCTCTCTTCTGGGCAGAAGTGTGAAAATCTGTTTTCCAGCCAGAAGTGTGAAGTAGAAAGCTGGGAAAGTCTATTGCTATGAAGACGAAGTGAATGCACATTTGGGGGAGTCTAAGGAGTCAAGGAAAATCAAAATTTTGGTTGTGGTCTCTCTCTGTTTCGTGCTCTAGATTGGGAGAGTGAAGTATCCAAAGTTGGATTGCTGCCGAAAGCCGTGAGTTGCCGCAAGTTGTTGCATAGTCAAAGTTGCTGGAAAGATATCAATCTTCTTGTGGTGAAGTAAAATTACAAGTGCGGACACAAAAAATTCCTCTAGCCTGATGATGGGTCTAGCCACAACAAATACATTCTATGGAAGATTTCCTTAGGTTAGAACCAGTTAAGAGGGCCTACCTCTTAGTACGCTTATCCCATTCGATGATGTCCTTGCTTGCTCGCTCCAGCTGTCTCTCGCTTCCTTCAAGCACCTGAAACAAGTAAACAACAACAACAAGCAAAAATAGTGATAATAGATAGATTGTAATTCAACCTACTTAACAAGTCAAGAAACATTAAGCCATGAATATGTAAGATGAAAAAACATGTAGGAAATCAATTGATAGTTGCATATATATTGATATCAATGAGAGATTACAACCATTGTCTTGACGTTGCGTTCTCCTCTGACAAGACCAGGTTCCCACACACTTCTGCGAGCATTCATGATGGCCTCAATCAAAAATAGTTTTAAGGCTCTCCCCTTTAGGCTTCACTCCAAACCAAATCAAACTTCTCCCTCACACAATTAGATAGCTACAACTTAGAATAGCTTGTTGTTTACGCCAAACCAAAATAGCACTATCACACCAACATTAACACTAGCTTGTGCTTGGGAAGAAGGGAGGTTTATATAGGATGAATGGATGGGAGATGGATCCTCTTCTCATGGGAGAAGGTATTATCCCTTGAGGTAGTTCCATCATTATAGGAGAAAGGAGCCCAAACTGACATCCTCGACCCCATCCGACCAAACCATTTACCAGACTTCTGTTACAGAGCTTCTAGAGTTGGAAGCTTCGACTTCTAATTTAAAAAACTTTCCATAGCAGGACTGGTGTGACTAGAACACAACTCAGTCCATCCGGTCAGTGCTAGGGATAGTGCTAACCTCTGCCCATCGACGCAAGGGAGACAAAGGTCATTAGCGCTGGTCTTGTAAACTGGGAAAAATAGAAGTTTCAAGGGAAGTGATGCAAAAGGGAATTGATCTGCTCATGAAGAGGGACACAATGGGGGTTTCTTCATGAGGGGAAAGCATGTAGGGTTCACTGTATAGGTCCTCTATGATCAAGGAACGAGGAGTACAAGGATTGTGACAAAATTATGTGTAACAGATGCCCCCTAAAGCGTGAAGGCTGAACTAGAGTGAGGGATGAAATGCTTTATGAATTAGTGCGAGGAATCGTAGTCTGCTGTCAGAAAACTTGCAAGCAAGTACATATACATATACATAACTAAGAACTCTATCAAATGATACATGAATCATGGCATGGACGCAGCCATCCAGAGAATGATCATGTAAATGATCCAAGTATGGGCGCAACCATCCGTTAAAGAGGATCATAATGAAACCAAGGCATGGTCGCATCCATCCAATAATGAGAAGGATCGCATATGACAACTCATGGTATGGTCACAACCATCCATATGAAAGAGACATGCATATCAACATAATCATGTCACATCACTTTGCAACCTATACTTTTGTGATCTGAGCCCAGGGTCTTGTGCTCCAACATGACTCGATCAAAGTACAAATTCTAACATGTGAATATATGTGTTGGTGTCGAACATGCTAGAAAGTCGCTTGCTTACCAGTCAATGATGTAAACTGTTAACAAGTGCGAGAGAAACCACCAATAATGAAAATGGTCCTCAAGGTACTATTAACACAATCCACAGAATGTGAATAGAGGAATTGAAGTCGAACACCTGTGAAATCACTCGATCGAAAGCTAATGATGTGAACTTGTCGTCGAGTGCGAAGAACTTGCATTTAGGGCATGCAAGCTCTAAGGTATTGGAAGGGAGTCCCTCGGTCAACTTCCCAGATAATGAGTTGAAGTCGAAAGAAAGTGATCGTGTCGAAGGAGGGCCATAATGTTTCCCACATCATCGACACGAGAGAAAAGGATGAAAAGTGATTTTGGATGATACAAAGAATCAAAGGCAAATGTAATTGCAAAAGGACAAGTCTTGAACATATTGGTGACACATATTGGAAGTTTGGCAGCTTTTGGATCCATAAGATTGGTGGTCATGATGACATGACAGAGATCAAATGGAAGGCAAAAGTGAATGACCCAACCCAGGAAGGTCAACAAAACAAAGAGAGGATATCCCAACCCGACACGAAGTATAAAGTGTCATGTTCAAGAGTGAGCTACTGACACAAATGATAGGTTTCCAGATTTTCCCCCACCATTCTTGGCAGGTACCCCAATTATTTATAATCGCAAGCTTGAAGGGGATAACATATGCTTGCACTGTAAGTTCATCCTTCAAACGAATCCGACCTAATAAGTTTAATGAGCCTTAGGAAGGAGAAGCTCATGTTCAACATGATGATGAATCAATGTCGTTTAATATTTTAACGAGTCCGACAAAGGTGTATCTTGGTATCTTTTTCATGATTAAAGAGTTTGAAAAAGACACGTAAAAGAAAAATCCACATGGCCCCTTTTCGTACATTTGTGTCTCTCAAGCCTGAAAAGGTAGAAAATGATACTTGAGAGAATTCCTTGACCATTTTAGTAAGGGAGTACCTTTTTCGTTTTTCGTAAATAGTGCCTCCTAGCCTGAAAAGGGGTAAACTTATACTAGGCACACGATGTTTCACATCTATTAAGGAGTTTGAAACAACAAGGGCTCGACCATATTTTCGCTTTTAAAGGGTCGGAAAAGAGCTTGAAAGTAGACCCCCCGTTTTATTCTCTTTTACGAGTCAAAAGGGAAAAGTACTCAACGATATTTTCATTTTTTACGAGTAAGAAAAGAGCTTAAAGGTGACTCGTCCTGGAGGAACGAGTGGTATAATGGGTGGAAACTGGTTCTGATAATGGCAGAGTTGCTCAAAACATGTAATAGTCAAGGGGCTAGTTAACAAAACCACTCATCGCTATAGTTCCTCAGGAAAGGAAGAACAACCAAGTGAAAGCATATGATTGGCCAAAGAGATGGTGGCAATGGAATGAAACGACCAAGGCTCATCTAGTAAAAATCAACTGATAAAAAGAGAATTCACGAGATGTAAATTGGGCATGAGTTCATTTTTTCACGAGCTTGAACCAAGGAGAACTCTGCTTGGATTCGGTTTCATGTTTACACAAGATTGAAACGAAAAACTATGCTTGCTATAAGTTCGCATGTCCCCAGCAAAATGACTCAAACGAGGTACATGCTCCCCAAGATTCATTTCAATCAACTAGGTGGATGGAATGAAGGTTCACTTTCAAGATTTTGGAAAGACTCAACTGGAATTTTACAAGATCTTAATCAAAGACTCGATTTGGAAAAGGGAGTTGCTTCATTTTTTTAATGATGTTGACACAGTAAAAGAACTATCCTCAGAACATCTGTTTCATTTTTTAACGAGGTAGATATAATAAGAAACTAACCTCAGGACTCCTTGATTCATTTTTTCATGAGATTGACACAAGACAAGGAACTATGCTCATATCCTTTGTTTCATTTTTTAACAAGGTTGACACAAGACCGAGAAATATCCTCATCACATCTGTTCATGAACCATATGAGAACATGGCTCCCAAGAAGTATTCACTAGATGGAAGAACCACGCTCTGGGAGGAATACATGTCAATTGGTACCATAGACAGATTGAGTTCCAATGCCCCTAGTACATAATGTATAATACCATCTGTGTGATCATCAACACATGTAGGGTCGGAACTGGTAGCCACAAATTGACCTGTGGCGAGGAAGGTATTGCTTGTAAACAAGAGCCGATAGGGGATGATGGTTGCAAAGGAGGCATCTGGTGACCAACAAACAACAATTGATCAATGATCACTATTATCCCTTCATGCGGAAAACAAACCACACAGAAAAATGAAGAAACAAGAGCTCCCATGACATAAACATAGTTGCATCCAAGGAGAAGATTGAAATCTAAAGGACCTTGGACTATCATCATGTCTATATAGACGGTCTTCCCTTCTAAAGTAATAGGGAACTTCAGAAGGACCCCCAAAGGTTGAATGGTTCCTTTGTTGAAAGCCAACAGATTTTGAGTGACAGGCACAAGCTGTGGGGGCCCAAAGCTTGCCAAGTAGTAGAAGACATGATGCTAACCGACACGCCTTCATCTAATATAGTGACATGTACTACCATATTATAGGCTTGTACTGTAATCTGTAAAGGCACATAAGATGGGAGGCGAAAAGAAGTCAAGTGACTCCAATCGAAAGAAATGACATAACTACTTGGTGGGGGCATCATATGATTGTCCCCATGCTGTTTAGGAATAGGAGAAGGATTCTCTTGAACAACTGGGATGGGAGGGTCACTCTTCAATTCATGAGAATATGAGGAGACGAGAAGAACATGAGCAATATGATAACCACTCTCTTCTAGAACAGAGTGAGAAACTAGTGGCGAAAACAAGTTGACACTCTTTTCGACCAATGGTTGGTTAGGACCAGACACAAGAGAGTCTCGCTCAGGAAGAGCAGGATGGGCAAGAGATGAATCCTAGTCAATCTCTTTACCAAATAGGAGAGGGTTAGAAGAAAGCCTCTGATAACCAATAAGAAATTGGGGTTGCGGAGCTATAAGGTTTTCCAAAACTTTGGAAAATTTATCCATAATAGGACAAAGGTGAAGAAGATGCTTTCCTTCACACAACCTACAGGGGAATTTAATATTTCCCTTCTTCTTACTATCATTAGCTAAAGGCATAACATTGACATGATCTCCAGAGGTTGACAGGGATGGTCGGTTTAGGTTTTGAGACCATACCTCTAAGACTCTGGGAATGCCAGGACAGTCTCAAAGGAGATGGTCACCCTTACACAACCTGCAAGGGAATTTTACCTTCCGCAAAGGATCAGAATGTTTGTCGATGGAGGGTGCATTTGGAGTAATAACTGCACGATTGGCCTCTCGCTTATTTGAATTCTTATTCTTCTTCTTCTTCTTCTAAGCCTCCTGGTTACTAGATTGGAAACTTTCACCAGGAAAAGTAGAAGATGAAGGTGAAGAAATAGGTGAAGAAGGTGAGAGGTCAAATTTAGAATCAACTTGATGTGATTCAAATGAAGGAGACGTTTGCACAGGTGTTGAGACACTCAGGACCACTGAGGTTGAAAATAACTAGACAGGTAAACCAATGGTTAACCCAGGGAGGGACAACATTGCCATATAAGGAGCACTACTGTTTCCAAAAGAAGGAAAAGGACTAGGATTCCCATCTAAGGGGAACCCTTGACTGCTAGAATCTGGGAATGTTACGATTGGAGTCGACTATTAAAGAAATACTAAGGAAGATAACTTTAACTAGGAATATTTCGTGGGTAGTTAATTTTAATATACTGAAACAAAAATTTTTCGTTTTCATATTTTAAGAGTTGAGAAAAGGAAGAAAGGTGACTCTATCACTTTCGATTGGAAATGAGCTTGAAAGGACAAGCACTCGAATGATATTTTAAGTTTAATGAGTCAAAAATATCAAATGACTACTCTAGATGATCTAGGTAAAAAGGATTACCAGGCAACTGTGAACTGTAGAATACCTCCTGACGAACCAAGAAGTACAAGTAGGCAATATCCCCGAATAATATGTTTGATGTATCATGTTTACAAGGTAGTAGACTGTTGTGGAGGTAAATCCCCTCTGCAGACAGAGGCGATCCCTACTAGCCCAAATGGGGTCTAGCAACAATCAAACAACACTAACACGCAGGTTCCTAATTGCAAATTAAAGACCGATGATGAGGGCCTACCTGGATTCCAACGCTAGTACTTGTAGAAGAATTGTCGCTTCCGTTCCTTTGCTCCAACTGGTTACAATCCCCACGATCCTCGTGAATGGACACCTGCACATGCAAAGAATGGCACAAATACAAGCATAAAATCCAATAGATGCAACTATATATCAGTCAGAAAGAATATAACTCAATCATCATTACAAAGACAATAAGAGTGGAACCATAATGATAGTCATCTATTATTATTGATAAACAAAGAAGAATACAACCATAGTTCTGACGTCAAATCCTCCTTTGGCTGGGTGATCAGCGGCACATGTCTTGCAAAGCTTGTTGGGAATGGGGAAACAAGCATCTCTCTCCTTGGTTACTTGGACAAGAATCTCCTCACTTTAGATTTAGCCTTATGGGAATGAAGAAGGCTTCTTGTAGCATGAGCTTAGCAATTCTCAGACTTTGGGACTTAGGATTTGGAACTAGAACTACTAACTAGCTTGTCAAAGGCAAAAGGACAAGCTTTTATAGATAGAGGAGAAGAAGTTAGGATTTTCCACAATATTCATGGGGTTGGCTTCATCACTAAGAAGCTTCCATGAGAAGGTGGAAAACAACTTCCCTTCTATGGAGATTCAAAGCCAAATTGAACCAACTCAATATAGATTCAGTTCATGAGTGGGTTAGGAAGAACCTTCGTAAGTTTGTTTGTTAAAAATTTTACCCAACTAGGCTGGAAACTAGGCTGGCGCGAGTGCGACTTTGAGACAGAGCACCAGCTGGCGTGCCCTCTTTGGAGGATTTCCCCCATTGGCACGAGTGATACACAGTGAAACCGCGCCAATGGAAAAAGGGCTATTTTTATGGGTATTTTGCAGAAGGTGTCTTCAGGGCATATGAAGTTCATGTCTAGGGGAATACAATGCAAGTGTTTCCAGGTCATGTCACTTCTCACAGGTCCTGGAACGAGTCCTCCACAATGCGGGAGAAGGGGTAAAAGGGACGGTGACAAATTACTGTGTAACAGATGCCCCCTAAAGCATGAGGCCCGAGAGAGAGAGAGGGGTGAAATGCTTTACAAGAACGTTGCCAATTGAAAACGCTGCTGCCAGAGAACCTGCATGAATAAGTACAACTGATATCTCAAGTACATGATCTATGTGGGATGGGCGTAACCATTCATAGCAGAGTACATAAAAATCTAGATCCAAGGTATGGACGCAGCCATCTAGTAAGGATCGATAAACAGACTCAGGCATGGTCGCAGCCATCCAGTGAATGAGTCATGTAATGATCATAATAATCCACAAAATCACAACCTAGATCGCAACAAACAAAATCCAGGGTCTTGCGCTCCATCTCGATCTGAACAAAGTACAAGTTCAAGCATGCGAATATAGGAGTCAAAGTCGAACATGCAGGAACATCATCTGATTACCAGTCAATGATGAAAACCGTTAACAGACGCGAGAGGTACCACCAATAATGACAATGGTCCTCAAGGTACTATAGGTACAATCTACGGCGTGCGAATCAGTGAGCCGGCGTCAAATACCCGTAGAATCATTTGATCGGAGGCCAATGATGAAAACCTCGTGTCGAACACAAAGAACCTGCCATGAGGCATGCAAGATCCAAGGCACCTGAAGGGAGTCTCTAAGTCAACTTCCTGGACAATGAGCTGAAGTCAACAGGAAGTGACCTTAATTGAAGGTGGGCCATAATGTTTCCCACATCATCAACACGAGACAGAGAAGGATAAGATGTTCGTGAATCAGGATTATGTGAGGTATCAGAGGGAGGTTGATTATTCTGCAAAGGTCAAATTCTCTTGAACATATTGGCGACATGACAGTGGACTTGGTAGTGTTTGTGTCTGGGTGGGGACATCTCATCTTGTTTTTACACTTGCCTCCGTGTGTTTGGGTTATCCTATTTTACCTCTCATCTGCTCATTGCCCTGTCACCAAGACCCCTGATCATTTGATGTCAAATACTGCCAAGTCCACTATCGTGCCGCCAATATGTTTAAGAGAAGTTGACCTTTGCAGAATACTCAACCTCCCTCTGATACCTCACATAATCCTCATTTACAAAACATTTTTATCCATCTCGCGTCGATGATGTGGGAAACATTATGGACCACCTTTGATTAAGGTCACTTCCTGTCGACTTCAGCTCATTATCCAGGAAATTGACCCAGAGACTCCCTTCAGGTGCCTTGGAGCCTGCATGCCTCAATGGCAGGTTCTTCGTGTTCGACGCGAGGTTTTCATCATTAGCCCCCGATCAAATGATTCTATGGGTGTTCGACAATGGCTCACTGATCCGCACACAATAGATTGTACCTATAGTACCTTGAGGACCATTGTCATTATTGTTGTGGAGGTAAATCCCCTCTGCGGACAGAGGCAATCCATACTAGCCCAAATGAGGTCTAGAAACAATCAAACAACGCTAACACGCAGGTTCCTAATTGCAAATTAAAGACCGATGATTAGGGCCTACCTGGATTCCAACGCTAGTACTTGTAGAAGAATCGTCGCTCTTGTTCCTTTGCTCCGGCTGGTCACAATCCCCACCATCCTCGTGAATGGACACCTGCACATGCAAAGAACGACACAAATACAAGCATAAAATCCAATAGATGCAACTATATATCAGTCAGAAAGGATATAACTCAATCATCATTACAAAGACAATAAGAGTGGAACCATAATGATAGTAATCTATTATTATTGATAAACAAAGAAGAATACAACCATAGTTCTGACGTCAAATCCTCCTTAGGCTGGGTGATCAGCAGCACATGCCTTGCAAAGCTTGTTGGGAATGGGGAAACAAGCCTCTCTCTCCTTGGTTACTTGGACAAGAATCTCCTCACTTTAGATTTATCCTTATGGGAATGAAGAAGGCTTCTTGTAGCATGAGCTTAGCAATTCTCAAACTTTGGGACTTAGAATTTGGAGCTAGAACTTGGAACTAGCTTGTCAAAGACAAAAGGACAAGTTTTTATAGATAGAGGAGAAGGAGTTAGGATTTTCCACAATATTCATGGGGTTGGCTTTATCACTAAGAAGCTTCCATGAGAGGTGGAGAACTAATTCCCTCCTATGGAGATTCGAAGCCAAACTGAACCAACTCAATATAGATTTAGTTCATGAGTGGGTTAGGAAGAACCTTCATAAGTTTGTTTGTTAAAAACTTTACCCAAATAGGCTGGCACGAGTGCAACTCTAAGACAGAGCACCAGCTGGCGCACCCTCTTTGGAGGATTTCCCCCATTGGCGCGAGTGATACACAGTGAAACCACGCCAATGGAAAAAGGGCTATTTTCATGGGTATTTTGCAGAAGGTGTCTTTAGGGCATATGAAGTTCATGTCTAGGGGAATACAATGCAAGTGTTTCCAGGTCATGTCACTTCTCACAGGTCCCAGAACGAGTCCTCCACGGTGTGGGAGAAGGGGTAATAGGGACGGTGACAAATTACTGTGTAACAGATGCCCCCTAAAGCATGAGGCCTGAGAGAGAGAGAGGGGTGAAATGCTTTACAAGAACATGGCCAAATGAAAAGATTGCCGCCAGAGAACCTTCATGAAGAAGTACAACTGATATCTCAAGTACATGATGTATGTGGTATGGGCGCAACCATCCATAACAGAGTACATAAAAATCTGGATCCAAGGTATGGACGCAACCATCCAGTGAGGATCGATAAACAGACTGAGGCATGGTCGCAGCCATCGAGTGAATGAGTCATGTAATGATCATAATAATCCACAAAATTGCAACCTGGATCTCAACAGACAAAATCCAGGGTCTTGCACTCCATCTCGACCCGAACAAAGTACAAGTTCAAGCATGCGAATAGGGGAGTCGAATTCGAACATGCGAGAACATCATCTGATCACCAGTCAATGATGAAAACTGTTAACAGACGCGAGAGGTACCACCAATAATGATAATGGTCCTCAAGGTACTCTAGGTACAATCTATGGCGTGCGAATCAGTGAGCCGGCATTGAACACCCGTAGAATCATTTGATTTGAGGCCAATGATGAAAACCTCATGTCGAACACGAAGAATCTGCCATTGAGGCATGCAGGCTCCAAGGCACCTGAAGGGAGTCTCTGGGTCAACTTCTTGGATATTGAGCTGAAGTCGACAGGAAGTGACCTTGATTGAAGGTGGGCCATAATGTTTCCCACATCATCGACGCGAGACGGATAAAAATGTTTTGTGAATGAGGATTATGTGAGGTATCAGAGGGAGGTTGAGTATTCTGCAGAGGTCAACTTCTCTTGAACATATTGACGGCACGACAGTGGACTTGGCAGTATTTGACATCAAATGATCAGGGGTCATGGTGACAGGGCAATGAGCAGATGAGAGGTCAAACAGGATAACCCAAACCCACGGAGGCAAGTGTAAAAACAAGATGAGATTTCCCCACCCAGACATGAATGCAGACAAGTTCCATATTCAAGAGCGACATACTGCCGACACGACAATAATTGTGTTCCATTTTCCCCACCATTTATGGTGAGTACCCTGGTTATTTTTTGATGACAAGCTTGACGGGGATAACATATGCTTGAAAGGCGTCATTTCGATGGAATCTGATGTCATTAAGTTTTAACGAGTCTGACAAAGGAAGAACTCAACGTCTTTTCATGTTTAAAGAGTTTGAAAAGACAACAGAAAAGGAAACTCCAAGGGTGTCCTTTTTCGTAAAGTTGTGTCTCTCGAGCCCGAAAAAGTATAAAACAATGCTTGAAAGAACCGCCCGATCATTAGGACCGAGGAGTACTTTTCATGAGTAGCGATTTCGACCTGAAAAGGTAAAAAATCAATTGAAACCACGTCACTTCGTAACGGTTAATGAACCTGAAAAGACAAGGGTCCGACGATATTTTCATCTTTACACGGTCATAAAAGGGTTTAAAGACGACCGCCTCTCATTTACATTTAACGAGTCGAGAGGAATAAGTCGGCATTGTTTTCATGTTTAGAGAGTTAGAAAAGAGCAGAAAGATGACTCCAAGTGACTTTTTCGTGTGTTTACTGAGCTCGAAAAAGTATAAAACACAACTCGTTTCATCGCCTAAAGTCACACAAACACCTGTCACTGCACAAAAACGAGTGTAAAATCCATTTTCGACACAAATATACATTAAAATATTCATAAAAAGACCTTTTAAAACCTATTGAGGGTCAAAAAAGCTATAAAATAGGTGAAAATGGTAAAAACAAGAATTTACTTTTCATTTTTACCTCTTTCGAGTGACAATAGTGCATTTGGTGTGTGACCTTCAGGCGACGATTACGACAAATCCGAGTGACCATTCGGAGCACCGTCAGTTCCAGGTAAGAGGCCTCCTCTCCTAATCCATTTTTTTTTCGTTTTATATTTTCTTTAGCTCATTTTATCATCCTCTGTGGAGGGGATTTTAAAAAGTAGGGTTGCGCCCATTGGCGCGGGTTTTGGGCACGGATCCGCCCAAAACTAGAATGATGTTCTCCTTTTCATAAAATGCAAAATGAATATTTCACACAAAGCACTTTAAATGGAAATTTTCACAATTCCGGACAAACAAGCATCAATCAAATCCAAAGCATGATAAATGAAATTAAAAAAAACTTCTTCCCCTAATCAAATCAAACAAACACATAATGTTTCAATCAAGAAACCAAGCAATGTAATCTATTCTTGGAAAGGGAAAAGAGACACTCGAAATAAGAGAAAAAACGAGACTCTTTCACTCATTCAATTGAAAATAAAGAATCCTAGTCAGTTCCGGGAGGAAGAAGAGAGTCTGAGGGTCAAGACACACTAGCACTAGAATGGGAGAAATTCTGATTTTTTCTTAACTCAGAGACCGAAGCGAATTTTTGGCCAAAAGTAGTGCCAATCGGCATGACCAGCACGACTTTCAGGCTAAAGTTAGCACTGATAGGCCTGATCAGTGCGACTGTTTGGCCAAAAATAGTGCTGATCGAGGGATACAAAGAAAAAATAAAAAGTTACTTCACACAATGCTAGACTTAACACATCAGAGGGTGGGATAAACCAAGCAAGCACACAAAGCAACCTAAATGAAGCTTTGTAGTCAGGGAGAAGACGGACTAAAAAGGCTTATGGGGTCGAAATCATGAGAGAAAAAAACACTCGCCAGGATTGGGTACAAACGCTAATCTTCACTTACAGGCATCAACGTGACTGCCTAACTGATAACAAGTGCCAGAGGCTAGTCGGTGCGACAGTTTCTCAGCATATCACATTGATTGGTGCAACTGTCAGCAGATTAAGTACGCTGATCAAGGGAGCCAAGAAAAAAATAAAAAAAAATTGAAATAGGGACCATATCTGCTACTATGAATTTCAAACTCAGAACAATAAGCAGGAGAAAAGAAATAGAACCAAAGGGAAAAAGTTGAACTAGAAAAGTTCACATGAAATCATGAAATCTAAAACAAACAAAGATGGGTTCCCCAGTATGATCGCAAATTTGTGGTGAAATAAAATTATAAGTGTGGACGCAAACAAATTCCTCTAGCCCGATGATGGGTCTAACCACAACAGATACATTCTATGGAAGATTTCCTTAGGTTAGAACCAATTAAGAGGGCCTACCTCTTTGTATTTTTTTCCCATTTGATGATGTCCTTGCTTGCTCGCTCCAGCTATCTCTTGCTTCCTTCTTCAAGCACCTGAAATAAATAAACAATAACACACAACAACCGTGATAATAGACAAATTGTAATTAAACCTATTTAAAAAGTCAAGAAACATTAAGCCATGAATATGTAAGATGAAAAAACATGTAGGAAATCAATTGATAGTTGCATATATATTGATATCAAAGAGAGATTACAACCATTTCCTTGACATTTCGGTTCTCCTCTGACAAGACCAGGTTCCCACACACTTCTACTAGCATTCCATGATGGCATAAATCAACAATAGTCTTAAGGCTCTCCCTTTTAGGCTTCACTCCAAACCAAATCACACTTCTCCCTCACACAATAGATAGCTACAACTTAGAATAACTTGTTGTTTACTCCAAACCAAAATAGCACTAGCACACCAACATTAACACTAGCTTGTGCTTGGGAAGAAGGGAGGTTTATATAGGATGAATGGATGGGAGATGGATCCTCTTCTCATGGGAGAAGGTCTTATCCCTTGAGGTAGTTCCATCATTATAAGGGAAAGGAGCCCAAAATGACATCCTCGACCCCATCCAGCCAAACCATTCACTAGACTTCCATTACGGAGCTTCTAGAGTTGGAACCTTCAGCTCCTAATTTAAAAAAATTTCCATAACAGGATTGGTGTGCCTGGAGCACAACTCAGTCGCTCTGGTCGACACTAGGGATAGTGCTACTCTCTACACATCGGCGCGGGGGAGACAAAGGTCATTAGCGCCGATTTTGTAAACTGGGCAAAACAGAAGTTTCAAGGGAAGTGGTACAAAAGAGAAATGATCTACTCATGAAGAGGTACACAATGGGAATTTCTTCATGAAGGGAAAGCATGTAGGGTTCATTGTATAGGTCCTCTAGGATCAAGGAATGGGGAGTACATGGACAGTGAAAAAATGCCATGTAACACTTCTGGAGGCTGACTTGGTGTGGAGGGAAAGTCAAGGTTTAGGGTGAAGAGTCTCAAATAATACTATTGAAAGGAAGAATTACTTTGACTAGGTTTTCCCCTCGAGGGGGCTTTTCCCTGGCATGTGCCTACATCTTGTGTTCATTATTTTATGTGCTACTACGATGTGTAATCAATTGGTGAAATAAAGAAAGAAGATATAAATAATTGTAATAACAAGTAATATCACAAGTAATTATCAAGATCGAGAAAATGTTTACTGCCTTTCTGATTTTCCAACACTTCTCTCCCCCATCTCTTTCTCTCTCTCTTTCCCCTCTTCACGTCTCCCTCCCTCTCTTTGTCTCTCTCTTCTTCCCTCTCTCTCACCCCACCATCATATATATATATATATATATATATATATATATATATTATATATATTATATATATATATCCCTCCATATCTCCTTCTCTGTCTCTCTATCTCACCCCCTAAACAACATCTAAATTGAAATCAATGCATCCATCTAACATCATAAACATCTAAACTAAAATCAATTCATGGATCTAGGTTGATTCATACATCTAGTTGTATCAAATCATGAATCAACATATACACTAAAATCAATGCATCTAGTGCAAACATTCAAATAGAATTAGAAATCAACATCTACATTAATATAACTAATTTTAAATGTGATTAAGGAGTGTACTTGCTATCGATTGAAACAAAAACACGAATAAAAAAATACATTTTTATTTACTTCTTTGTGATAGAGATATGACACTCGACTTGTGTATCAATAAATTTCATACACTATGAGCACTCGTAGACTACTCAAATGGTAAACTCATAAGTGGAAAAAGCAAGTCCAAGTGCTAGAAGACAATCAACTTAACCTTTGTAGGTAAAATTTGTGTAGTTATTTTAAATACAATGATTATGATTTCAATGTGAGTAATTTAAACCTAAAATGAATTACTTGCAACAATATTATAATAGCAATGTCCAGCAGAAATATTGGAATTTGATCTCAATTATGAATCCTCTTTCTATTCATCTAACTTGGTTACTCTCTACCCAATAATTAAAGTTCCAATTGTAGCCTAGGGAAGAAAACACATAAATAACCCTAATAAAAGAATAAAATGAAAATAAATTTAACGAAGTAATTCTAGTTATTTGTAAACATTTAGATGCATATAAAAATGTGAATGAATTGATACTTATGTTTAGATATATCCTCAATTGGCTACCAGAGGGATCATCATTTATATTTCCATGGAATATTTATGGAAATTGTACAAAGCCACATTTTCTTTCAGACTTACAGTCGAGGAAAAAGAACATAACGTGTTGTATGGATTTAGAGATGTTCACAAACATATTGGAGTGAATATTGCAAATAAAATGTATGTTTGTAATCACTCAAGACACTCTGGAATGAAATATATAGTTATGTTATAACATTATAGATTTCATCATTACCCTTCATAATCAAAACCAATGGCAATTTCCAATAGAGGCTAATTTATTGTCGCGTGGTCACTACTCTTAGTGGTCGAGAAATGGTTTATGTGTTGTATGGATTTGAAGTTGGTCACAAACATATCAGAATGGAGATTGCAAATAAAAGGTGTGTTTGTAATCACTCCAGATACTCTGGCTTAAAATAAATAGTTATGTTATATCATTATAGATTTGATCATTGCCATTCATAACCAAAACCAATGGAAATGGCCAGTAGACTGTAATTTACTATCCCGTGGTTTGTATGCTTAGTAGTCAAGAAATGGTTTCATAACGTTTTTAGTGTAACACTGATTTGATATGTTTTTATTCATTCTTACATGGAAATGGATCTAGGGAAGAAGACCTAGAGATCCAATGGATCCAAACATAGTTAATCCAACCAATTGTTGTATTAATCTATTTTTAATTTTTAATTTATAAGGCTATTTTCATTATTGTTTAGGTCGATATTAATTTTTATTGAGTAAATAGTTTTTTATTCTTATTATTTTATCAACTCCACGTTGAGCATGAACATACTTACAGATCACCCTCATAATGGGTTATAGAATGTGCCTCTCAACACAACAAGGTTATATACTTTTATGTATAGAGAGTTGTTTGAAGACTTCTAAGAAAAATATTCTTTAGATGCTTCCCATTAACATAAAATATCAACACTTGATCATCCATCCCTTTCAAAATATATGAACCACAACCATTAATTTTTTCTATTTTATATGGTCCAATCCATAAGGCATCTAATTTGCTATGCATTGAGGGATTCTCTTTGGATTTATTCCATAATAAGACTAGTTGGCCTCTTGAAAAAGTTTTACTTATTGCTCACTTGTTGAAATTCCTAGTTATAACTTTTTGTCTTCTTAGAAATTTTCTGAATGCTTGTTTGATTTGTTCTTCTAGTTGAATTAGTAGATGAAGTTTGAATTGGATAGGTGTGATTCCCTCTTGATCTCATATCGATTATGCTATAGTTAATTCATTGATTTCCATATGTATATGTCACCTTACGTCCTTGCCATATACTATATGAAATGGTCTTTGGACAATACTTACCTTTGGAGTAACTCTGCAAGTCCATAAAGCATTCAATAGCCTTTTATGCTAATTTTTTTCATTCTCTACCACTTTTTCTTGAAGGCATCGATAAAAGTCCTGTTTGTTGATTCAACCATACCATTACCTTGTGAATAATAATTAGAATATTTTCCTATAAGCATCCCATAATTTCCACAAAACTTTGTAAATTTGGACCCAATAAATATATATCCATTATTTTTGATAAACTTCTCTGGAACACCAAATATTGCAAGGATTATTTATTCTAAGAATTGTACAATATGCTTTGTTTTTTTCCCACTTTAATGTTATTTCTTTTGGACATTTAGTAGAGTAATTGATTTTTGTTATAATATATGCATGATCGACACTTAATTTGGGATTAATTAGACTAATAGAATCTAATCCCCTTGAGTGAAAGGAGCACATACAAAAATAGTCTTTAGAAACATGGCAATGTTCTTTTCCTTTCGTGGGAACTTTTGAAATGAAAGGCATTTCCTTATGTAGGAATGATTGTGTCTAAAAAGTGTAGTCTAATAATATCCTGCTTGAATTTTTTTATGAGTTGTTACAATAGAGCAAAATTCCCTCCACATATACCTTTATGCATTTCTCCATTAATCTCGAAGGTTTTTATCAAAGGAAGGCATCTTAATCTTACTCCATCATGATTTCTTTTGAATAAAATTTTAGATATCAATACATAAGAGTTAAATTTCACTTTAGCCCCTAGGGGTGCAGCTTGTTGGCCATCGAAAGTACTACTAATGCGTTCATGCCATTGTGCAGGTCACAGGTTAAAACCTCGTCTTGCTTGTGCAGTTAGCTTGGGGGTGGTGCAGTTGCACCTAGAGGTTATAGTGGAAATCGTAGGGGATAGACCCTGTGTCACGTGAGTACGAGATTTGACGCGTTACTAATTCTATTGGTTATGAAAAAAAATATTTAGATTTCATTTTGAAAGCTCTTCTTTCTTTTCCTACCATTCCATTTGCAAACTATCCCGATCTCAAATAAAATACAACATCCTTACACCAGTCAAATGTTTGTAGTAGATCGTCTTGACCTTCTTCATTACAAGAATCAATATTTAATGCTTCAACCCTTCCAATTAATTTCCATAATCCTTGCTCCTTTACAACTTTCAGGGGTTTGATTTCAATATCATATTCTTGTATCTTTTCCAACCAACTAGCGCATTTCGCTTCTCACAACTACTTTGTCAACATCATCTTAACATGAGGATAAGGTACACAAGATATTACATGTGATGTCAAAATATAACATCCGAAGTATGTAATAATTTTAAATAGAGCATATGCTCATTTTTCCATTCAAGAATACTTTAATTCATGTTCTTCCAATGAATAACTCATGAAATAAATGATATGTTCTTCTTTCACTTCCATTTGTTGCATCACTGCAACACTTTGCAACACTGTTTTCATTAGATGCAAAAGCGTACGAGATAAAATCCTTTGTAAAGTTAAGACTAATCAAGGCATAAGATGAGGCTATTGTTGACTTAATATCGTCAAATTTAATATCCTTCTTCAACAATTTATTTTTAGGTATGGCGGTGGATGCATAGTCTAGAACAAAGTTCTTTACAAAATTTATTTTTCCAAAAAAAATGATTGGGATTTTTTTCATATTGTAGGAGGAGTTAATTCACATATTATTTGACTCTTTGGGTCTATATACACTCCATTTTGTCTCACTATATGGCCAAGTAACCTTCCCTCTAATATCGCAAATAAGTATTTCTTAAGATTAAGGAACACTCCATAATCTATGCATCTTTCAAAAAATTGTTGTAAGTGAGCTCAATGGGATGTCTTGAGTAAGGAATATACATTCATGTCATCTTGTTAATAAACCATGATATTTCCTATCATTTATTTGAATATGTAATCCATGGCTATATAAAACATTACCCCAACATTTTTCAATCCAAATGACATTTACGCAGTTTTATATCTATCATCTTCTGCCACCAATATCTAATTATATCTAGTAAATCCATGTATGATTGACATTAATTCTACTATAGTGACTTGTTGCAATAACCATTCCATATTCAGGAGGGGATAACAATCTTTAAGTGAAGCTTTGTTAAGATAACAAAAATCAATACATAATCTCATTTCTCCATTTTTCTTTCTAAAAATAACTAGATTTTTAGTCCATTCAGAATGCCTTATTGGAAAAATGATTCATGGCGTTTCCATATCAATTCCTAATTTAACAAAAGGCTTTAATTTAGGATTAATTATCCATGGATTTTGTCTTACTGGATTTTTCCCTTCTTTCAAAGGAACAACATGTTGTATGATATTTTTATTGTACTCCTTGAAATCCTAATACGTCTATGAAAAAACATTATAAAATATCTTAAATATATTGATAAACTTCCTCTTGAGTACAAGTTGTCACAATATTCAACCATTTTGGTGCTTCAAGTATTCTAATATTTATCTTTCAGATTTCTTGAATTTATCTTTCAGTATGATTGAACATTGATTCAAGAGATACTGGTACGATTGCTTTTTTTTGACAATTATTCGTTCACCTCATATTCCTAAATAAGGAACTCAGTGATATGTTCTTCATTGTCAAAAACTTGCCAATTTTCTTAAATTTCTAACACATATGGATGAAACAATTCTTAACTGGATATAAATTGATTCATAATTAGATAGAGAAATTGTTACCTCTAAAGAATCAACTTTTTGGTTTTTCTCCCTTGGAACAAAAAATATTTCAAAGGAATCAAAGCTTTACAATAAATCCCAAATCTCTCTTCATAGGCTTTTAATTTATTCTTATTAATAATGTACTTTTTGCTAATATGATTGACAACTAGTTCTAAATCTCCAAAAGAAATAATGTATTTTATCCCTTTATGTTTCACAAGAAGCAAATCTTGAACCAATGCCTCATATTCAACTTCATTATTTGTACATGTAAAATTCAATGAAAAGTATATGAAAAACACTATCCATCTATGCTTTCAAATATTATACCACCTTCGATCCGTTGTTTGAAGAAGTATCATCAAAGAATATTGTACATTGACTTTGTGATAAATTTATACTACTATTATCTACAACATTTACATAATTCAATAAGGCATAATTCCCATGGCCATGAGTCAACATAACTGATTGTACAATCAATTTCCTTTTTCTTGAAAAAGGCAAGGTATCTTAATTCTCTTGGTATTCTTATCATACAAACAAATTTATTTGGAAGCATCATGCAAATTCCATCATAATTCCATCATGTTTACTCCTACATGAAAATTCATTTTTTTTTCTAGACAAATCCCTTCTACGAACATAAGCGATCTCCCTAGGTTCAATGGCTTAACCTAGAAGCAACCAAACAAACTACATTATCTTTCTCTAGAAATATTCAATGTATAAGAATAAAACCTACTTGATGTTCACAAGCTTTCTTCTTCTCTTCACTCACTCACTCCAGTTCCAACTTTAACTTCTGAAAGAAGAACCTACAAATTAAACAAGACAAGCAAATAGATCAAGATATACAACACCATATAGTCAAATAACTCTAAATAAGAGATCAAGGAGCATTATTATACACATATATAATCAAATACATGATGCATGGGAAAAAACCGCAATTTGTATTAATGACCAGCCTAGATCCATCTTAACTCCAGATCTATCAAGCGTCGAGAGGGATCAAATCTCTTGAGGTGGAAACCTCTTTTTTGAGTGCAAAACTTCAGGTAAGGTTTGCACCTTGAGATATTTGATCCCTCTCGAAGCTTGATAGATTCAAAGTTAAGATGGATCTAGGCTGGTTTCAGTCATGTGCGGCCAAAGAAAATCTAACGAACATATGATTAATTTTATCAATAATATGTAAATTCAACTAACATAAATATAATAATTTTAAATATGCTAAATGTGTCTCTGACTAATATGGTCATTTTAATTTTAAATTTTCTTAGTTACCTCAGTTTGTTGAGATGATTAATATTGTTAATAACTTTAATGATGAAAAATGATGAAATACAAATTTTGAATGTAAAGCGACAATGTAATAGTGTTATATGATAGAAAATGTGAATAATAAGAATACAATCAATTATAAATAGTCTTCATTGTGATTAATATTAAACTATTTTCTTCTACTATTCTTATTGTCACCCTTTTTTACTCTTGTCATATTTTCATATTGGTTGCCATATTTTCATATCGATTGTCATATTTTCATATCGATTATATCAAAAGAACAGGTTAAATCATAAACCATTTAAATGTTTAGCTCGAGCTATTGTGGTAAACATCATACCTTGTCTCTCTTTCTCTCCAATATTAATAGGTTGAATTACTATAACACAAAAATCAATGTACATTGTCAATAATTTTTTGTGCTTACACTGAAATAAATGCACAATGTTAATCCAATCATTTTAAAATTAATGTACCATCATACATCCAATTACATCAAATTAGAAATCAACATCTACACTAAAATCAATGCATCTAATGCAAGCAATCAAATGGGATTAGAAAACAACATTTATACTCAAATCAATGCATCTAGCACGAGTAAGAAAATAAGATTATAAACCAGCATCTACATTGAAAATAATGCATCTAGTGCAAGCAATCAAATAGGATTAGAAATCACCATCTACACTGAAACCAATGCATCTAGTGCAAGCAATCAAATAGGATTAGAAATCACCATCTACACTGAAATCAATGCATCTAGTGCAAGCAATCAAATAGGATTAGAAATCATCGTCTACAATGAAATCAATGCATCTAGTGCAAGCAATCAAATAGGATTAGAAATCACCATCTACACTGAAATCAAAACATTTAGTGCAAGCAATGAAATAGGGTTAGAAATCATCTATGTTTAAGTCAATGCATAAGTGCAAGCAATCAAATATTATTAGAAATCAACATCCACATTGAAATAAATGCATCTAGTGCAAGCAATCAAATAGGATTAGAAATCACCATCTACACTGAAACCAATGTCGCATTTAGTGCAAGAAATTAAATAGGATTAGAAATCATTTACAATGAAATCAATGCATCTAATTGTAACGACCCATTTAAACTAATTAATTAATGTAAAGTTTAGACTTATATTAAAATTGATATAATAAACCTCTATATATAAAATA
>APFE031459249.1:0-10294 GCA_000404065.3 Pinus taeda | reverse complement strand
TTTTCGGTCCATGGTTTTGGATGCGATGGTTTTCGGTCCATGGTATTGGATGCTTCGACATGTATAAATATGTATTGTAACATGGAAAGGAATATAATGAAAAATCAAGCTGGTAGTCTCGGTTTTGAGATCCAGTGGGAAATCTCTGTGTATATGTGTTTTATGTGTTATGCTCTCGCATTTTTATTTTTTCTGTGATTTAGAATTCGTATGCAGGTAATTTCTGTACGGGGTTAAAACCTACATTAGCGACGCAGTCCAATCACCCAAATTTCATCACCAAGAGTCACCCCCCACAGGCTCAAAGCACTACCCAAACACTCAAGGTTCAAAAGGTGTCACCAACAGAAATGGCAGAAAGAAGAAAGCAAGGATTATTTTACTACTGTGATGAGAAATACTCCTCCGGGCATAAATGCAAGGAGCCCAAATTATTTCAAATTGATGCTACTGATCACAGTTCATCGGAGGAAGCCCCACCACTTGAGGAACCAACGGAGGAAGAAGAAGACAACTAGCAGGACAATGTACCTGAAGAACCAATATTCTTGCTACATGCTTTGGCAGGGATTTCTTCGCCCCAAACTCTCAAAATCAGAGGTTTTATTAAGCATCACCCAATAGTAGTCTTGATTGATAGTGGTAGTACACATAATTTTATCCATCAAAGGGTCACGGAAGTAGTGCATTATTTTGTCCAAGCAGATTCTAACTTCCAGGTCCAAATTGCTGATCGGGGAACAATGAAATGTGAAGGCTGCTGTGAAAATGTCAAAATTCAAATGGGGGATTATCATTAAAAGACCCATATGTTTTCCATACACATGGGAGGGTGAAACATTGTCCTAGGTGTTGAATGGCTTCATACACTTGGCCCAATCACAATGGATTTCCAGGAGTTATATATGAGCTTTAAGCAGAGCAACCACACACACACCCTCCGCTGACTCCAGGTGGGAGCTCCCTCTATCATCAACTCACATCGATGGAAAAATTATTAAAAAAGGGCCACCACGGAGTTAAATTTAATGCCATCCAGGCCTTTGAACCCAATTCTCTTCCTATTCATCCTGATATGCAACAGATCTTAAACAACCATCTGCCAGTCTTTGACAAGCCTCATGAGCTTCCACCCTCAAGAGGGGAACACGATCATAGCATTACTTTGGTCCCAGGGGCCCAACCACCAAATGATTATCCATATAGATATATGTTTGCCCAAAAGAATGAAATTGAAAAAATAATCAAGGAACTATTAGAAGCAGGCATCATTCGTCCCAGCATTAGTCCTTATTCATTGCTGGTGGTCATGGTGCTTAAGAAAGATGGGGAATGGCGTATGTGTCCAGACTTCAGGGCCCTTAATAAGTTGACCGTCAAAGATAAATTTCCCATTCTGGTTGTCGACGATTTGTTGGATGAACTAAATGAGGCTCAATTCTTTACTAAGCTCGACCTTCGCTTGAGCTACCGCCAAATTTGCATGAAAGAAGTAGACATTCCAAAGACTACTTTCTGAACTCATGAAGGCCATTATGAGTTCTTGGTCATGCCATTCGGTCTTTGTAATGCCCCATCCACTTTTCAGAGCCTTATGAACCACCTACTCAAACCACATCTCAAAAAATTTTCCATTGTTTTCTTTGATGACATCCTCATCTACAGTCGCAACTGGGCCACACATCTTCAGCATGTCAATCTTCTCTTGCAACTGCTCTGCAAGCATAAATTATTTGTAAATATGTCCAAGTTCTCTTTTGGCATGGAAGAAGTTGAGTATTTAGGCCACATTGTGGGGCGTGAAGGTGTCAAGGTGGACCCCAAAAAGATCTAGGCAATGCAGGATTGGCCTCAACCAAAGACCTTGAAAAGCCTGAGAGGATTTTTGGGTCTCACAGGCTACTATCGCAAATTTGTTTGCAATTATAGTCGCATTGCTAGGCCCCTCACTCAAATCCTCAAGAAAAATTCATTCATCTGGAATGATGAAGCACAACAGGCCTTTACAACTCTCAAACATGTCATGTGTTCCACTCCAGTCTTAACACTACCCGACTTCACCAAATCTTTTGTGATTGAATGTGATGCTTCTGGTATGGGTATTGGGGCGGTCTTAATCTAGGAAGGTCGACCCTTGGCCTTTATGAGCCAACAACTAAGTGGGAAGAATATAGGACAATCTACCTATGAGAAGGAGATGATGGCCATCTTACATGCAATAGATACCTGACGACCATACTTATTGGGGCGATGTTTCCAAATCCGCACAAACCATCAAAGCCTTAAATATTTCTTGGAGCAATGCCTATCCTCACCACGACAAAATAAATGGCTCGCCAAAATGTTGGGATATGATTTTTATCGGGAAATCTAGTGTTTATGCAGAGCTATTAGTCCCACTAAGACGGGTAGCTATCTTAGAAACAAACAAATTAAAGTTACTTTTGTTTTCCTTTACGAGAAGTAGATAGGGCAGGAGCAAAGAATACCAACCTCAATCTTTCGCTTGGTTCCTTGCTTGTTCCTTCTCCTGTCTGACAGATCTTTGCCACTCTTTCCTTGACCACTCCGCTTCAAAGAGTACCTGTAAAGTCAAAGTAGCATAACACTCTCAAAGTACAAAGATATACAATCATAAACAATATAGGACCAGATATATATTGACCACACAAATGCATATATCATCAAACATACAAGAATTTGGAGGAAAACTTGAATAGCTTTATTGATGTAAAGATTAGAAGAGAGGATTACAACCCATATATCTAACCTAGCGTCATCCTCCCAGCATGAAAGTCCTTCTTCACCTCATGAAAAGCTTATATCACCCAACACTATGATGTTCCACCAGGAAACCAACAACGCTTCCTTACAGGATACAAGATTCCAGCCTCTGGATCTCTAGGATGAGGGATCCATATATAGATGATTGCACGGGGGTGAGTCAGCTTCTGGGATTTTGATTAGTGTCTTCTCTCTGATAGTTCCTGATTCCACTTGGAGATTGATGATCTCTTACTCATCCCTCATGAATTCAGAGAGGCAAGTGCCACAGGAGAAGTTTCTGGAAGATTCCATGATCATCCACCTTGTAAACTATCTCTACCATTTGTATACTCTCACCCATCGCACCCTACAGAAGGGGTTTCCAGTATGCATCACACTTTTTTCACTGATCATGTGAGATGCATCGCACCCTTAGCACTGGGCACTCTGTATGGTCTAGTTTTGACCAGTTCTGAGCAGTTTTCTGTGGAAAATTTCTGGGAGATGATGTAATCAGTTGACCTTGTTCCTTTAGGGTGTGAAACAACACTTTTAGGGACTTAGAAGCCTTTGGTTTAAGGACATATGTGATTGGGGTTGTAGTGCCCAAATATGTCTATAACAGTTTCCCCCTAAAGCATGAGGTCGAAAATCTTTTGATGTCGGGTGAAATGCTTTATCATGAGGATCTGAGGTTTTTCGAACTGGAAGGCGACTTGTAATAAGATACAATACAATACATTATCTTCATAACATTTTCATGATCTAGCTGAGGCAGGCATTCCCATGCCAAGCTTTATAATTCATTTTCATGCACATAAGACAGAGAACCGTCTGTATGGTAGACTACTGATTCTGGTAGAGCCATCATCCTTTGATTCAGATGATCATCTGTGCAGCAACGATGTACATTTGATGTCTTTATTTTCTTGAATATATCGCAGCCCAGATGGATGAAACTAGATCCGAGGTCTTCAAACTCGTCCAATCTTCGCCCGAAGTACAAGTCGATCCATGTGAAAAATGTTCTGGAGTCGAACATGGAAAGACATCGCCTGATTACCAGCCAATGATGTAAGCTGTTAACAGGCGCGAGAAGAATCACCGATAATGATGATGACCCTCAAGGTACTGCAGTAAAATTTGCGAGGTGTGAAAATGGGACTTAGTGTCGAACACCACGCAAAATATTTCGGTCGAAGGCCATTGATGTAGACTTGTTGCCGGAAGTGAGAAACTTGCCATTGAGGCATGCAAGCTTCAAAGTACTAAAAGGGTTGTTCCTAGGTCGACTTCTTGGATAATGAGCTGTCGTTGACAAGAAGTAACCCATTGTAGGAGGGCCTTAATGAATCCCACATAGATGACACAGAACAAAGCAAATGATTTTGTGGAGGTGAAAACAATCTGGTGATATAGGGTTTAGGGTGGCGGTCATGAAAGAATGAAGCGTGAAGGTATTGCAGCAGGTGAGACACAAGCTGGGTTGGTGAATTCTCTGATCGACTTCTCTTGAACATATTGGTGACACTGAAATGGATTGGTAGCGTTAACCCCAAAGATTGATGGTACGATGGACCAATGGTAGTATGACCGGTGAATGGTATAACCCAACCCGACTCAATCATGGTGATGGAGTGAAAGTGTCATGTTCAAGAGCGACTCGCTACCAATAAAGTTTCTTCAAGTTTTCTTCCCAATTTTCCCTAGTCATTAATAACTAGTACCTCTTTATTTTTATCAAGCTTGAGTAGGATAACATATGCTTGTTCTATAATTTGCCCTTCGGGAAAACCTGTCGCTATGTTTTAACGAGCCTAGTGACAGTGAAACTCATTCTTGTCTTTATGGATAAGTTTGTCTCTATTGGTTTTAACGAGATTAACAACAAAGACAGCTCGGTCCTTTTTCAATTTTAGAGAGTCTGAAAAGGGATGGAAAGGAAACTCGAGTAATCCTTTTTCGTCATATAATCCCGTAAGTCCAAAAAAGTAAAAAATAATACGAAAGGGATGAATTTTTGATAGTTTTAATGAGCCGAACAAGACAAGCACTCGATATTTTTGTGCAATAATCCCTCAGGTCAAAAAATATTAAAATCTAGAGGAGGGATAACACTCTCGGTAGCTTTAACGAGCTGGAGAGGCCAATTGCTCGGCAATCTTTTCATATTTTATGAGTTAGTTGAAAAGAGCTTAAAGGAGACTCGTTTTTGAGGAACGAGTGATATTTTCGGGTAGCTGTTGATTCCAGGTAAGGTTTGGAATTTTCCAATCACGACAGTGTCACAAGGAGATGGCTAACAGAATCACTCGTCGCAGCTATTCCTCAAAAGGGGTAAACAATCAAATGAAGGCATATGATCGACTAAAAATAGAGTGGAGGTGATGGTAAGAACACGACCAAGGCTCAAAAGCTGATGATAATGCGTTAACAATGGTTATTTACTGAAGGTGGGTTCATTTTTTAATGAGCTTAAACTCTGGTGGAACATGTGCTCATTGCTTAGGTTTAATTTTTAATGAGCTTGAAATTTGCGTAAAACTTCTCGTGGCTTGGTTCATTTTTTAATGAGCTTGAACCATGTGAAAACATATGCTCATATTCGGTTTCATGTTTACACAAGCTTGAAACAAAAAACTATGGTTGTTATAAGTTTGCATGCCCCCAACATAGTGACGCAAATCAAGATAAATTCCCCCCAAGCTTCATTGCATTGAACTTGGTGGTTGGAATGAAGGTTTACCTTCGAGATCTTTCAAAGACTCGACTTGGATTTTATGAGATCGTAATCAAAGACTCGATTTGGAAAGGGAGTTGTTTCATTTTTTAATGAGGTTGACATAGTAAATGAACTATCCTCATTACCGCTTGTTTCATTTTTTAACGAGGTAGACACGAGATAAGAACCATCCTCGGAATCCGCCTTATTTACAGTATTTGATAGAAAATCAAAAACTGAAGTATGATTAAGGTCACTGGAATAATCTTCGTAGTAATCTGGAAGATGGGAACGATGGTGGTAATCTTCCCATGGTGCCTCTCCTATCATCTTTGGCTTAATGATTCCTTCGTTTGTAGAATGTAAATGTGACCAAGGGTTTGAAGTGATGCCATATTCCTTAGACCTATCTATCCAAACACTAGATGAGCATTGTTTTGGGTTTGCCCCCCAGGCCAAGAAAATTGATTTCTACAATATTTATAAAATGGCGATGATCCATGTTGACAAAATGTTCAAGAATCTTCTGAATCTTTTAGATATAGAAGATATCATATTGCAGGTTTCCACCGTGGCCACTTCTGCCAGATTTCTTGGAGGCGGTAGGGCAAAAGTACCCATTAAGGAAGGGTCTTTTAGGAGGCCTACTCCGACATTTTGAAGTGATTGAGAGCTTCCATGGATCATTGGAATGCTTCCCGTAACTTGTGAACTGTTGGGGAGAAAGGTTTGTTGGTCGACGATTATAATCTCTCCTTGAAAAGGAAATGCAATCTTTCTAAAGTATGTCGACACAATAACAACCATAGCATATATCCAAGGCCTTCCCAGTAGGATGTTGTAATTGAGGTTTTCGTCGATGACTTCAAAATAAATTTCTACTGTCTTGCCCCTCAGTTTGACTTGCAAGTTACTTAAAATCCTGTATGGAGTGTATGTTCATCCATCAAATTCTTTCAATGTTGTTGATGATTGCGACAAGGGTGGTGAGCCCAAAGTTTTCCAGCAACTTATCAACATAATACATGTAGATGCTCCCTCATCAATAATCATTCGATGAACAACTTTGTTGAGGGCTTTCACTTGAATAAGGAAAGCTAGTTGAGCTGGTAGCTGAGGGTCATATCCTTTATGATTAAAGGCCACACGATTGGAATCCATTGGGTCAATCCCACCTATTGCTGATAATAGAGCCTACTTTTGGGAGGGGCAATTTTGCAGTACCTCAAGTGTTGACATAGCGGATGGCGATTGGGCAAGGTCCTCTACTATATTATAATTATGTGCTACTTTGGCACGAGGATTAAACATCGATTTGTGTACTATCCCCCTTGGCGGCTTTATCGTTAGCTCAAGAATGATGGGTGGCACAACTTCGGTCGAAGTAGTTGTCGAACTACTAAGTTGATTAGTAGCCTTGTTGTTCGACAGCTATGGATTCCCTTAATCTTTATTCCTTGTCGATATCAAAGCATCATTTTGCTGTTTCGAAATGGAAAACATAAGCACTTGGGATGGGGAAGCATTGTCACTAGCAACTAGATTGGTTCCTAGATTTGGAAATAGATCAGTCAATACTGCTGAGGTTTTTGAATTATTTAAGAGTTTCCTAAGCTCAACTATATGTGGACAGTCTCTCGTCCAATGATCCTCATTGCATATAAAGCATGGATGACTTGGTTTCCTTTCTCCAGAAGGGTTTGCAGAATACTTTTCAGGAGATGAATCCTCCTGCTTCTTCTTTTTCCCTTTCTTTTTGTTCTTGTCCCCTGGTTGCTTTCGTTCTTTTCCTTTGTCAGTCGACACGACATTTACCTCCAAGGTGAGAAGTTCTATATTTGAATTTTGACTAGAAATCGTACGAGATTTATTCGATGTAGCCTTTACGGTTTTTGTGCTAGTCATACCTATCACACCATCGTCAGCATGAGAGTCTTTATTTGATTTAGGAGGAGGAGGAACATAAAATTCTGGTCTAGGAGCATCAAGGATTTTGTCATAGAGCGTGCCAGACTGAGTATATATCAAGTCTAGATATTGCGCATGAGCAATGACTTGCTCTTCAGTGGCGACCCCTCCCTTTGCCACATCTTCTGTGATAGAAGGTAACAGTGACTTAATAAACCATTCAGCTAACAGCTGATCAAGAACATATGTTTTCACCATTCTACGACAATGCTACCACACATGGATATGATCAGATATGTGAGTGGCTATCGTCTATTTGAAATTGGTAAGCAGCTCTGTTCCTGTTTCGTACCTTATGGGTAATTGAAAATGGGTTAAAAAGGTTGTGGCAAGGGTGCTGAAGTTATCAAATGAAGCTCTAGGCAATTCAATGTACCATTTTGTTGCCGGACTAGTTAACGTTCGCTGAAAAAGGCGAAGCCTAATCGAATCATCATTTAGAGTGTTGGATGAACACCACAGATGAAAGGTCATCACATGATTCAATGAGTCTTCTCTCGGATTTCCATTAAATTTAGGAATATCTGATGGAAGTTTGTGAGGAATCTCCGACCACCAAAGGGCATAAGCAATTGGATCGTTTGTTAGCCGATTTAGATCCGGTAACTCTAAGTCGCCATGAAGGGCAACTGTTGATTCAAGTTCAACGAAGCATACCCAGGAGAAGATGGAATTGCCTGAGCGGTTGGTCTTTGCATACCAGCATAGTGCATTTGAGGTTGATAACTTTGGTAAGGTTGATGGGCATAACCACTATGAAGTGATTGATATTGACCGTTTTGATTATACGGCTACCCATTACTTGCAAAAATTTGTTGCTTAGATGCTTGGTAAACTTGTTGGAACTGGGGTTGTTGATATTGCACCAGCCATGGTTGTGAAACCATTTGCTGTTGTCCAATACTGGCCATTTGACCAAGATGAGGGGTAATAGTACCCGTTTGAACCTGGGTCGCTCCGGTTAGGGAGCCACTAATAAGTGATTGTGGCTGTGTCGTGGAGATAGGAGGCTGTTGTATTACGACCTGAGAAACTTGAGGTTGGCATACAACAGGCAATGCTTGCACTTGCGACACTGTCACAATGGCTGGTGTAGTGGGGATATTTGACACAGGTAGGCTTTGTTGCATTGAGTATACAACTCTTGGTTGTTGAGGCAGTATAGGCACCCAACTGCTGGATGTAGTTCCAGCATGACCCGAATTCTATTGTGAACTCCCATATGGTTGTTCTCCTGAAGGAAACAATGAAAGGGTATACTGCCCCCCATATGTTGGTAATCCAGTGCTCAAAGGAATGATTGGCCTTTGGGGATAGGACTGCCCAAATTGATTCTGTTGCGAAGGATCAATTTGTTGAGACTCAACATAAGAGATTCCAGACATTATTCCAGACGAAAAAATGGGAACAGACCATACTGTTAAAACATTCCCTGGATGGACTCCATCTAGCAATTGAGAGCTAGTTGGAACAGATGGTACACTGCCGAACATTGTTGGAGTAGCAGCAGGTGGTTCTGCTACTGTTGCGTCAGATGAAACAGTCCTAGATGTCGATGGTTGTTCAGACATATCTAGTCTATCCAAGAGATTTCCTAGCGATTCTACAGGGACTTGCGATGAAGGGAGACTAGCTTCGGATGAAGAAGGATATAGGGTTATCCCGGCTCCAAAATGCAATGGAGTACTGGACGGAGTATCCTCCACAATCTCTTCTATAGCAATCAAACCAGGTGGGAGAGGTAGACCGTTAGGTCCGTAAAATATTTCTGGTGTTGAAGACGCTGTAGACTCTATAGCGACAGTTGTTGGAGGGGTAACACCTTCCGAATCAGCTATAGATGTAGTCGGTCCAGGAATAGAAGCGTTTACCGTTACACTAGGACCAGTTCTAATGTCCTCTTGTGGCTGTGGAAATTCTTCTGTAAAGGCAGGGTACCAGAAATGGTTGGAGTAACCAAAGTCCTTGAGGATGTTGGAACACAAGTTCCAAGCAAACCAGGGGACTTTGATCTGGTTAAACAAGTTTGCTTTGTCCAGAATAGTTTCGTTTCAAGAGTCAAAGACAATTGACTCGTTAATCTCCACGAACGACGAGGTTTCGATTGAATTTCTTCCACGATTGCGGATTACTTGATCAACTCAAAATAAGGGGAAAAAGTGATTCCGAATTTAATGAATTTGAAACGCTTTGACACAACTTGCTTTTTCAATTTTTAAGAGTTGAGGAAAAGCTAAAGATGACTCTAGTCGCCTTCAATTTTTAATAAGCCTGAAGTGACAAGTGCTCAGATGGACGTTTTCATTTAAGGAGTCTGAAAAGGAATGAAAGAGACTACTCTAGAAATCTAGATAGAGGGATTACCAAACCAATCGTAAAACTGCAGAATAATTTCTATGGTACGGCTCAATCTTCTCGAATGTTGTGTTCAGTGCATTGCGATCGATAGGGCAACAGACACGGCTTCCTAAGGATAAAGGATATAGCCTATTGTGTTCTCCTAATATATACTCGACGGTAAGTGGGAGCACAAGTCCTTATTGGCACTTGTCGTCTCAAAGAGGTGGAATCACCAAACTTACGATGAAAGCGATAGTTACCAGGCTTTACGATGCTAGAATATGTCTCTAGTCTAGACTTATAAATGTTGTGCGTTAGGTTCCAAAGCATTTTTACGTTCATTGAATTTATTTTACAGTTGATATTTCGTAAGAAGTTTTCCTTTCAGGTTCACCATGTGATGTAGATATACAATTCCTAAAATGCAATCTAAGATGATAAACAATCGTTTAATCTTCTTTTTGCAATGAAAATCCTAGCTACTAAGGAAAGAGAAGT
>APFE031459247.1:0-16045 GCA_000404065.3 Pinus taeda | reverse complement strand
CAGGTCACCCACTGCTTCTAAATCCAATGGTGTTGTTCTCATCCAAATCTAATAACTTTCTATTTTTAGCAGTCAAAGCCAGGCACCAGTAATTTCATATTCGAATTCCCCACTGAGTTCTGCATCTGGTGTCATTCGATTCTGAGGACTTTCTATTTTTAGCAATCTCTAGGTGGCAGCACTAATAGCAGAGATCTAGGTTCCCCATCACATTCTGAGACTAATGAGCATAATATTGTAGACTTGCAGACATATCATTATTTTTAGCAGTGCCTATTTTTAGCAGCATGAGGTGGCAATATGAAAGGTGGACACATGGCAACAGTTGAGGATGCACATGTGGCTTAAAATTAGATGATTCATTAGTGACATCACACATAAGCAAATTTATATACTCTCCTAATATTTTATCTCTCCTCAAGCGTTTTACCTTCCCTAAATCTCTCCTAATTACCCTCCATTCGTTCCCCTAATTTTTCTCCTCCATTATCTCACATTTTCCTAGAAATTCTCTCTATTTATCCTCCATGAGCTTGACCTGTCAACTCAAGTAGGAAGAGATAAACAACACTACTTGAATTTCCTGGCCAAAGAAGAGGCTAACAAAATTCTAAAGTTGGAAATTTAAAAGAGCAATAAAAAGAAGGAAAAATAAGGTGGCTAGAATTGTTGACGACAAATTGCCTAAAAAAGGAAAATAACACTCAAGTCTATGTGCCAAGTTTATCAAGAGCTAATGTTTATCTCCCGTTAACTTTGAGAAAGGGTCAATTAGCTCAAATTTTTCTCCACTCAAGTGAACCAAGACTCAATAATAGCCATGCAACCTCTCCTAATCTTAGATCGAATTAGTCAAGGAACTATTATTTAAGCAAGTGGAAGGAGATCCTTCGAAATCAAATTGTGTTGAGCAAGAACAGACACCTTACCCTCTCGTCTCCATTATTTCTTTTGTCTCTCACCCTCTGTTCTCTAGCTCTTGATACTTTGTGCCTATGTATTGTTACCCACCAAAAATGGGTGACCCTTAAGAGAAACTTTTCTCCTATTCATCTCTTTCAGCCAGCAGTTGGCAACCACCAACAGGCACCTTGTAGCAAATGTAACGTGTCACTCATATCTCCGCCACCTGCCTCAGTCATATGTCTCTTCACCAATTTGTCAAGAGCGCATGTTGGAAGGTGGGCTTCTGATCAAAAGGTACTTTATTCATTTTGCAATCAGGTGCATATGCTTGTTTGTGTTTGGGCATTTTGACATGGACTATGCGGCAACTTGGAAGAAAGAAGGATCTTGGCCATAGTCTTGTTCCCTCACCTTAAATGTGGGGTTGATTTTAAATCCTACTCTGATGGGGCCTCCACTAATGGCACATGGCTTTAGGATGGGGCACCACTTGGGAAACCATTATTGAGATAGTGTAGCCCCATCTATCCCTATTCCATACGTACCACTTTCCATCTTACATTACAAGCCCTTATTCCACCTCCCTTCTTTGGGTTGAACTAAACATTGGTTCATTGGGATTTGGCATCTACACATCCTTATACATGGTTAGGGCCTAGAAATGCACCCTAAGAGGTCAATGCAACTAAAAGAAACAAAAAAAGCACATGATGGCCACAAGAAAAACAAAAGAAAAATAAAAATGCAAAAGATCGTTCGGACTCACAAATTAGCACATGGGAAAAAGCCATGCATGAGTTCTACCTCTATCATATGGCCACCACTTAGTTCCTAGGTCAATGTTTCCCTATCTCATAAATGACAAGGAACCCTTGGATGTCCCAGTCCCTGATGGACGATGAACAACCCCATCCTAAAGGGGGTAATAGAAATTATACACCATACAAAACAAGCTCTCATTCCTCAAGCTATGAGTAGTAATACAACAAGAAAAAAATCAAGAAAAAAGTAAAAGGAAATATAAAGGGGTGGAAAAACAAGGCAAACGTTACTCATGCATCCACGATTGCTCCCTCCTCACATCTATACAGGATGAGATACTTCATCATAGTCGGTCCCTTTGACCATGGCACTTGGCAATGAAGTCTTTTCCCCTCCATTCCATCATTATTCACAGGGCACAAATCGATTGATGGGTGGACCAAAGACATGTCACTTCCCTTAGGGGTTGGGAACATCTAATAGGATAGTCTATTAACCACTCCTACCTAGGGAGGTAACATTATTACGTGACGAAAGCCCTAAATTTGGAAGAGAAGACTCAAATGAAGTGTTATTTTGCCCCATTTCTTTCAAGCTCAATTCCCTTAGATGCAATAATGATTAATGTATCTAAGGTGAAAGTTGTAGCACTAAATATTGTGTGTACTTGGTAGGTGGTTCCATCCATAGGTCTAGGCAACAAAACTGGGGTCTAAGTCCTCCAAAGGGACATACTGACATCCACAGGTGATGCATTGAGAGACACGGGACTTTGGATAGTTGTAGAGCATCATTTATATCCTCCATGGGAACCTTCAGCACCCACAACATTCTTGCATTTGCTTTATTATTCATGGGATTATGGACCTAGACCAACTTGCCCCCATCTGGCTTAGCAGTGGCCACATGGTTTGGCAATTGATCCAAGGCTTGGATGAGGTTTGCTTCATGCCTTAAGACATGTGAGGGCTAGCACCATCTTCATTGCCTACAACTTAACTGGGGTCCAAGTCCTCCAAAGGGACATATTGACATCCACAGGTGATGAGTTGAGAGCCACAGGACTTTGGATAGTTGTAGAGCATCATTTATAGCCTCCACAGGAATCTTCAAAACCCACAGCATTCCTGCATTTGCTTTATTATTCATGGAATGATGGACATAGACAAACTTGCCCCCATCCAGATAGGCAATGGCCACATGGTTTGGCAATTGATCCAAGGCCTAGATGAGGTTTGCATCATGCCTTAAGACATTGAAGGGCTAGCACCCTCAACATTGGAACACAATCAAGCTTATTCACCACTTGGAGACCCATGAGACCTAGTTTTGTGCCCCAAACCCACATCTGGGGTTTACAAGATTTTAGAAAGATCTAGGGGCCAACCCCTAGATTATGATTTTAGAGCCCCTCTACACTTGTCATGGCATTTGAGGAGCTCAACTCTTGCCCTAAGCAAGCCTACGCTAGCATAATGTCATCATTTCAACTTACATTTATGGAGATAAATATAATTTCACACAAGCTACTACGTCATCGTGTGACCTAGGCTTATGTATGCCCATTATTTTATGATTTGAAGGGCTTGTAGGCTAAGGTAGGAGTTAGTAAATCACATATATATTAGAGGTCATTTCATTTGATCTCTCATCATGTCATCACTTGGAATTTCGGATCTCTTGAGCAATTCGTACTTTTCTCTTTTGGACAATTTTAGAGTAATCTTGAGGAACTTTGACATTTGGAGTTGATTTGTCATTGGGGCTATTCATTGGATGAGTGGAATGGATTCTTTGCATATTTTGTAAGTGTAATTAGATGTTGAAAATTTATCTCTTACATGTCTAATGTATGGAGTTTTGTTGATTCTAGTAATTGCAAATGTGCCTTAACTTGTTGAGTATTTATTGAATGCTAATCTAGATGATCTATTGCATGCATTACTCATATAAATGTGCAAATGAATGTCCTTCGTGGTGAACTCTTTGGTAGCTCTCACTTGAAAAATTCATCTTCCATTGCATAGGAAATCATTAGAATTTTGCTTGCTAGGGCATCAAATTTTAGCCTTCTTAGAAGCTCTTTGGCTAATCTAACACATTAAGGACTCCATACTCCCAAGGAACAAGGTACTAGTCCATTTGGTTAGTGATCATATCTCAATTTTATCCATTTTCTTCTTCCCTTAATTTTGGTCATACTACCACAAAATCTAGCAGGCCTTGGAGAGGGAAACCCTACAAAACCAAAAGCTATACTAGGTGCTAACAATGGGGCAATGGCCCACTATCACCACCACCAAGGCCCCCTGCTCTTTACGGATTTTCACCGATTGGAGAAGTACCAATACAATAGGATCACCCATGAAAGGTATTCTAAAGTTAAGGTATAAGGTGATACGCTAGAATCTCTCAACAAAGACTCAAATTTCAGGTATAAGGCTTCACTACGAAGAGACATGCTTTCTATGAGAGACATAGGAAGAAAATGCACAAGTCATAGGGTTTTTTAATTTTGTTTGAGTTTAGGTGTTCCTAAGGTCAAGGCAATGGAGAGAAAAGTCTTCTTAAGATATACTTCAACAAGTACAAATACAACCTTCAAGAAAGCCCTCAAGTTGAGGAGGAAAAACTAGGTTTTCCCTCTTAGGCAAAAGATTTTATGGAGGAAACTTAAGTGGATGCCCACCAAATTTGTAGGTCAAGTAGCCAAGAGCCTCAACTTGATGTTTAGGCTCTCAAGCCTCCACAAAACTTCACCCTAAAAATTTCGCTCTAAGTCCTAGTTTAACATGCTATTCTTAAAGGGTCGAAATTTTAATAGAAGAATTTATGGATGAAAAGTAAGAATGATCACAAGGGACTTGGATTAGTGCCTTGTCCTTTGTTCATGTCGAGTCAAGGATCTTCAACATAAGATAAATGTGTCTCTAAGGAGGCTGAAAATTGATGCCCTAGGTATCGATTCCCAGCAATTACCCACTTCTACGGAAAATGGAATTTGATGGAGTTATCAAGAACTCCTTCACTAGGAACATTCATTACATGTTATGCAATGAGTAACAGATGCAATTTTCAACTAGATAGCCTTTAAAAATTATCTTCAATAAATTAGGGCACAAATAAGCATAATCTAGAAGTAGCAATTCCATAAGTTAGACAATTTCAAAATACAAATTTGCAACAATACGCACTTACAAAATAACATGTAGTATATCCATCCATTCATTGAAGAAATAGATCCAAAGATAATCCAAAATAGCTTTGAAACATCAAAGTGCATCCAAGATAATCCAATAGCCAATGAAGCAGCAAATGCGAATTCCTTTTAAAGGATTGACTTTTTCAAGTGATGTTGCTAAGAGATGAAATGATCTTTCTCCAATATATACATGTCCAGTGATCTCTAATTTTAGCCTAAAAGCCCATCAAGTCATAAAATAATGCACAAATACTAAATGAGGTTACAAGCCAACCTCATAGCCAACGTAAAATCATAATAAATCACCCACAAGAGGGCTTAAATCATTGTTGTTAAAATCGCGATATTATCATATAATCGCGATATTTTCAACAAAAAGATAAAATCGCGCTTCGTACTCGAATTAAAAAAAAATTGCCCGATTTTTTCGAAAAAATCGTGGGAAAAAAAATAAACAACAACAACAACAACAAAAAATTGAGGAGGTGACCCAAGCTACCCTTGTCACAGGTAGAGGACGTGATCTACCTCCAGTAGCTCCTAGTTCTTCAACTTCTAGAGCACAGCAAACTCCATAGTCTACTGCGGCCTGCCAACTCCACCGACATCTACATCTAGAAGGGCAAAGGAAATTAGTAGTATTAGACTTTAGTTATTTGGTTCATTTCATTGTATATGACATTATGACTCATGATATGAGGTACATTATTATATTTTTTGTTTATATTTTGAGGTTGAGTTGGGGCTCAGGAGTCAGGACTTACTATTCAGGACATGATTCACTGTTATGTGTGATTTTAGCACTAGAAATGATATAAAACATCTTATATATTAGTTCTTTTATCATATTTATGTGTCAATGTATTTATTTTATGTTGTAGATGGTTTAGATATTAAAAAAATTGAAAAAAAATGAATATTTTTGTACCAAACGATTTTTTCCTGATTATTACCGATTTTTCCCGATTATTATGATTTTTTCTGATTTTTTCCTCGCGTCGATATTATCCCGATAACGATTAGTGCAACATTGGCTTAAATGTTGACGTCATGCATGTGCATGCCTCTTGAGTGCATGTATTGGGCTCCTCTAGCACCCAACTAAGTGAAGAGGGCTCCAAAAGTCATACTCCAGGGGTTGGCCCCTAGATCTCCATGGAAATCATCGTGTGGACCGCAATTTTGTGTTTAGGGTAGAAAATGGGTCTCCTGGGTCCCCTAGTGATAGAATAGCTTAATTTTGCACCCACATTGAGGGATCAGAGAATAGTGCTAGCCCTCCCATGTCTCAAGGGGTAAGACAAACCTCATATGGGCCACAAATCAGCCGGTAAACCTCGTTTGGGCCATAGATCAACTACCAAACCATGTGATCATTGCTAGCCGATTGGGGCACACTGATCCAACTCCATCATGTCCTCAATAATGTGGGGAAACATGTAAACTATTGGCGTGTTGTAGGTGCCCATGGAATGGAATGATGCTCTACAAGTGGTAGAAGTCCCATGGCTCTCAATGCTTCACCTATAGGGTGTCATAATGCTCCTCTAGTGGACTTGGGCCCCAGTTAAGTTTCCTAGTCCATGATGAAAACCACATGCCAATCGCACACAATGTCCAATGTTGCATCTTCAACATTAGGTACAATAATGATTAATGCATCTAAGTGGACCAAGCTTGCTAGTCAATTGCAAATTGATACTTCACATAGGACTTTCCTTCCAAATTTGGGGCTTTGATCACGTAATAGTGTTACCTCCCTAGGTAGAAGTGGCTAATAGATGACCTTATTAAGTGTTCCCAACCCCTAAGGGGAAAGACAAGCCCCAGGTACATCCTCGAATCAATAGATGGCATATGAATAATAATGGAACAAAAGGGAAAAGGGGTCTTCAAGCCAAATGCCATGGTCAAAGGGGTAACAATAATGAGGAAGTCCACATTTTGGTCATACATATGTGAGGAGGGAGAAATTGTGGATGCATGAGTTACCCCAGCCTTTGCTTTTCCAACCCTCTTATTGCCTTTCGCCTTTTTCGTGATGTTTTTTTGTATTACTGCTCAAAGCTCTAGGAAATGAGAGCATGTTGTGAATGATGTGTAGCAATTGTTAGCCCCTTAAAGGTGGGGTAGCTCATCACCCACCAAGGATTGGGACATGCAAGGGTTCATTTTATGATGTGATGGCACAACAATGGTCATAGGAACCGGGCGATGGCCATCATGATAAGAGGTAGAGCTCATGCTTGGCATTTGCCCATGTGCAAATTTTAATGTCCCGACCATCTTTTGCATTTTATAATTTTCTCTTTTTGTCTCTTGCTTGTGGCCATGATATGCTTTCTTTGACTTTTATTTTAGTTGCATCAACCTTTGGGGAAACGATTCCAAGCCCAAACTAGATATGTGGACAAGGGGAGAGGGTGTGCTAGAACCTAATGAACCAATGGTCATGTGAACCCATGAAGGGAAATGGAGTATAGGTCTTGTAATGTATAAGGGGAAGTGATAAGTAATGAATGGGAAAACATGACCATGTTATCTCAATTGGGGTTTCCCAAGTAGTGCCCTTCCTAAAGTTATAGGCCATCAGGGGAGGTCCCACTGGACTAGAATTGAAAATTAACCCCCTATTTAAGGTGAAGGAACTAAACCATGGTCAAATCCCTTCCTTATTCCGAGTCACCCAATAATCCATGCCAAATGCCCAAACGAAAAACAAGCATAAGCACTTGATTGCACAATGAATAGCATACCTTTTGGATCGAATTGCCCACCTTCTAACATGTGCTCTTAACAAATGTGCGAGAAAACATATGGCTGACGCGGGTAGCAAAGATAAAATGGCACATCATATGGACTACAAGTTGGTTAATAGAATGAAGACTTCCACAATTATTCATATTCGTAGAAGATTTCCGGATGGGACTGTTTATAGGATTAATATCCTGTCCAACTTTTCGAGTGGGCCAAAGAATATTGAACCATAACAAGCGAGTGCTAGCCAACGTTAAATGGAAAAGAAATTAATTAGTCGTTAGGGATAATATATATAATATATATAATATATAATGTTCAAAGAGAGTCGTTAAGGGTCAAGTCAAGGGGGGTATAAAGAAGATTTTGATTTAATTAATAAAAGATTTTAAATTAAATAATTAAGTTAAATTCAAGTCAAGGTAATAAGAAATTATATTGATTTAAAATATATAATAACAATAATAATAAAACTGTTAATTTAGAAAATTAACAATAAAATAAAATAAAAAAATTAAAAACAAACCAATAAAACTAATTAATAATGAAAATAATATCAGATATTAAATAAATAAAGAAGAGGGAATTCAAGGAAGGAAATAATTAACAATTAAAAAAGAATTAACACGGACCTCTGATTTAAATAATTAAATTAAATTCAAAGAAGTGGAAAAGGACCAAGTCAAAGGGATAAAGAAAAATATTGGATTAATAATCAACTGTTGACCTAGGTTGTCATTGATGTCAATATGGCAATATTCTAGATACTAGAGGATGACATGAAGCCAAGGGGAAGCCGAGCGATCCATGAAGAGACAGGAGCAAAGCCATCTGTATATGCCAACCAAATCAGAGCAAGAGAGGCATTCATATATGCGAGGAGGTCTTTGAAAGACACTGCCAAGCCAGAGGAGCCACATTGGACTAAGAGGAGCTGCAGGAAGAACCATATAGCAAGGAGGCATATCAGAGTCATTAGGAGCCAACAGAGGAGCAATGTATGCGTTTAACAGCAAACAGAGGAAGCAGAGAGCCATCAGAGCAAACAGAGCCACCAGAGGAGCGGATGGAGACGAGAGGAGCCAACAGAGCACGAAGCACCACCATCAGAGCCATAGAGCAAGCAGACAGAGTTAGAGGAGCCAAGAGGAACACACAACAGGAGCACACAAGAGGAGCGAAGAGGAGCACACAACAGGAGCCAAGACGAGCCAAGTGGAGCACACAGAGTGCTTTAACACTATCCACGGCATAAACATACATAGGCGACAAAGATCTACATATGCATTTAACGCAAACAAAGCTATCGGAGGCGGACGACTTAGACTCATATGCAAATACACTGACGGAGTGGAAAAGGCAGAGTTTATATTGTATGAGCAAAATACATTAACGGAGGAGAAAACCCGTATACATATGCTTTAACACTATCAGCGGGCACATATTACAAATGCACTATTGGCGGAGAAGTTTATATATATATATATATATATATATATATAATATATATATATATATATATATATATTTATTCAGCATATTATGTATATCAGCAAACATCGCTAATCGGCGGTTCAGCGATGTGCCACCACTGAAACCTCCGATTGCGATAATGTACGCGGACCCGATGCGGCATTGTGTTATAGTTGAATGCAATATCGCATCCACCTTATCGGGACTCTCACATCGCAATACCCAAAGGGTCGTCCTCCTGCTATGCGCCGATTGCGATAAGGCTGTGGACCCGAAGGGCATATAAAACATGGTTGAATACTACATCGCATCCGGTTCATCGGAGCAGTAGTGGATCGTCCATCGGCCATCGGGCATCGACCAAGGGCAACTCCCGTTTGCGATTATACTGCAGACCCGATACAGTATAGATGCGGGTATAAAATTTATTGAAGTCCGGCTCTGTAACAAGTTTCTCCTGTTTCACTCATAAATCCTGTGTAATTGTATATTTTCCGTGTGCGGACTTTTGAGGTAGAGATGCAAACAATAACGCTCTCGATAGTTCAGGAGGCTGATTCATGGCGATTATGATTGCGATCAGGTTGTGGCAGGTCCGTTAAATAATGCCATCCCTGTGTATGCCTGCTATCATGAGAAAACAGGAGCGCAGTTACAGTTTTCTGAATATGTGTCCTCTGCGTATGACTCAGTCCTAGCCATTGATTCAACGTGTCCTGTGAGCACGAATGGACAAAGAAAACCGAAATATGGGAAGCTGAAGAAGCACGCGAGCACAGAGGAAATGACAGCAAGCATTGAGGAAATCTAAGAGGCGGTGTAAGAGGAAACGAATGGACAGAGGCGTGGGAATGCATAAAATAGCAAAAACAGAGCATTGTGGTTACTGTTGGAGTGGTAAATGCTATGGAACACTGTTGAACACTGTGGAAAATAAGCTGGAGGAGACAGAGGCAGCGAAAGGATCCAGCAGAACAAAAAGAGGGCTAAAGGGCCAACAGGACAGCAGACAGTCGAAGGGAAGAAGTAGCTAGCAGAGAACATAAGTTTGAATAAGAAGTTGTTCTTTATGCAGAGCTCAGTGCAGCTAACAGTATACTGACTAGAGCTGTGTGAAGACATTATCAGAGAGCATGAAGGCTATTGGAGACTATGTGTGGGAAGTGTGTAGAATTGTAAAGACTCATTCATAAGAAGACTGGTTTTCATTGATACTGTAGCTTGGAGACTACAGTGAAGCTGTAAATAGACAGAACTCAGCAAAGAAGAGTTCTGAGAGCAAAAGATTACTATCAATCATGCCTTGACAAGATTGGGTTGGAACCCTTGGGGCTGGTGCCTCAAAAGTGAGAAGGATTGGAGTCCTTGGGGCTGGTGCCTCAGAAGTGAGAAGGATTGGAGTCCTTGGGCTGGTGCCTCAAAAGTAAGTAGGATTGGAGTCCTTGAGGTTGATGCCTCAGAAGTAGGAAGGATTGAAATCCTTGGGAGTTTGTGCTCCTAAGTCCAAGATTGATGTCTTAGCGAAATAGAGTTGGTGCTCTAGAGGTTGGAGCCTCACCAAAGTCCAAGTTGGAGCTTGGCAACTGATTGCAACCATCTATATATTGTATCTATTTTACTTCACAATTTATATTAATAAAAGCATTTATTCTTGGTGTTCATCTTATGTTCTGAATATATATGTTTTAACTGGTAAAACAATAGTGGGAAAAAGAAATATTGATTCACCCCCCTCTCATTATTTCCAACAATTGGTATCAGAGCCAAGTTCCTTCATTCAAAGCCTAACAGCTTGAAGGTTGATCTTTAGAACACAAATGGCGAAGTCAAGGAAGAAAGTCTCCAATCCTCCCAAGGATTTTTCTCCCTCTACCACTAAAATAGAAAACAATCAATTTGAGGAGGCTCCAAGGCTCAATGGGAACTTTAATATATGGGAAGCAAGAATGAGGAATTTCTTACAGACTCAAGGCATTGAAATCTGGAAATCAGTGATTGATGATAGCAAGATGGATAGAGAATCCAAGGAGTACAATGCAAAAGCAGTAAAAATCTTGAATGGGTTGCCTGATTCTGTTAAGAACAATCTAGGAAAATATTCATCAGCAAAGGATATATGGGACAAACTTCATGACCTTCACTCAAAAGGAGCACTGACCATGACCATCAATCAAGAAGGAGATCCTGAACCTGTCATAGAAGCTGAAAATGAGAATGATGACATCAAGGCTAAAGCAGACCTAGAAGATGAAGAGAATGAAAAAGATTTTGTAGAAGAACTCCTTGCTCAACTTATGACTGCCATGCAAGAGATTAACAATTTGAAAAAGGAAAATGACGCACTTAAGAAGATAGCTCCAGTTGGTGACCAAGATCGAACAAGGAAGAAAGTTGACCTCATCAAGCTTCAAGTACAAGAAAGGAATGAAGACCTTGCCAAGCTTAAGAAGGAATTTCATCAAAGCAAAAGAAAGCATCATGAAGAAGTCATATCCATGACAAATCAATTGGATAAAGCAAAGAAGCACGAAGATATCTTGTCAAGCCAACTTGAACAAAGGCACAAGTGCTTGAACAAACTTGAAGAAGAGATTGGTCAGTACAAGGTAGAGGTCTCCTCCCTTAAATCTCAATTACAAGAAGCCAAGAAACAGGCACAAGGAGCTGAGAAGAGAATGGAGAGCAGTCAAGCAAAGAAGGAAGAAATCTTCAAAATGAAGTCAGCTATCATCTCCCTTAAAAATAGAAGTAGATGAAGCTACTCGTAGCAAGGAAGAAACTTAGAAACAACTTGCCCAGAAGAATAATGAGTGTGAAAGATCGGAAGAAGAGGTTGCCTTCCTCAGAACAAAGGTTGAAGGGATGAACAAAACCTTGAAGAGCTCTCAAGCCTCGGATGACATGCTCAGCTATCACAGATGTCCATCTGATAAATCAGGTCTCAGGTATGCAGGTGAATCCTCAAACAAGAATGAAAATGCTTCAAACAAAAGAGATGTGCAGAAGACAGAAAGAAGTGGTGATGCTCCCAGTTCCAGCAAAGGCAAGGAGAAAAATCAAGGCTACAATAGAAGAAATCCTACTCCAAGAAGAAAAGTAGATGATGTCAAAGATGCGAGAGGCCATGGTTATCATCAAAGGATCTCAAGTCAGAAAGGCTTAAGAAGTACATCAAAGAAACCTCCATCTCCCAAGTACCAAAGTTCATTTTTTGGTTATTGTTATTCTTGTTCAAACTTTGGTCACATGGCAATAGAATGTAAAGCATATCATAAAGATAAACGTTATGGTGCCCAACCACTCTATAGAGATAGATATTATAGTCCCCAACAATCTACAAGAAGCAATTTGGCAAGAAGAAATCATGAATTCTTATTCATGAACAATGTAGAATGCTTCAAGTGTCATAACATTGGTCATATGGCACATGATTGTAACTTAATATGGGCTCTTACACAAGCTAGAACCATGCAAAAGAAGAAAGTTACACAAGTATGGAGAAGGAAGGAAATACAATCCGAGAGTCCCTTGAGCTCTCCAACCAACAACATATGTCATTGGCCTAAATTTTAACAATCTAAGCATCTTATAAGAAGACTCTGCCAAAAGGAGAAGATGCATACAGTTAGGGGGAGCCTGTAATTCTTGATCATTATCGCTGAAGCTATTAATCAACGGGTCCTTATGAAATCCTTGTTGAACTATATTAACAATCATTCTTTGATGAATATCATGTCTCAGGAGCACTCCATTGAAGCATATGATCCTATAACCATTCTTTGGACTGTTGTTAAAGAAATAGGGCAAACAACCATGGTGTTGTTATCATAGAAGTTTATGGATTAACTTAGGAATTAAATGTGAGAACAGATAAATTCTGGACAATGATAAAGGCAGCTTTCAAACAAACAGATACATCTGGAATGGAGTTTGAAGTAAGAGCAACTGGCAGCATATAACAAACTGAAGCATTGCAAAAAGATGCAGATCAGCAATTGTATTTAAAAAACAGACACAGATTGGATATCTGAATCTGCAGAGATATGTACAAGAACATAAGGAAAAGATGGCTCATAGGAAGAAGAATGTTGTGCAATCAAGCATAACTTAACCTGATACAAATCACTTAAGAAATATAGCAACAGTAAGGCACAACTCCTCACATTTTTGTCCAAATGCAATAATGATTGAATACTAGATGGCAGTAACTTAAGAAGAAGCACAGAGACACAAAGGAACTCAGATCTGAAGAAAGATAGCAACAAAGACAATCTCAAGGGCATTTTCTCTTGATTTGGACTATGAAGGTCTCTCAATTCTGCCTATGGAGACATCAATATGGATTGAAGCATGAAAGCCTGGACTTGGACACTTGGTGTATGGGCATTTGCAATCTGAATGAAAGCATTAAAGTAGAGCATCCTTAAGCATTGTTGAAGCCATGATAAAGCAGTTTTGAAACATGAAGAGGGAATAATGTGCTAATTGATGATAAAGCATCAATCCTTCTATCTTGAGTAAAAATAAGAAGAGCACTATGACAGGGGGAGTCACAAACCCGTGAAGATCTACCATTCATGAAGAATAGAAGCAGTTTGATAGGGGGAGTCCCAGAGCACTCCTTTACCATTGACGTCAAAGGGGGAGAGAAGAAGAATATTGCCATCAATAATAAAGGGGGATATTGTTGACCTAGGTTGTCATTGATGTCAATATGGCAATATTCTAGATACTAGAGGATGACATGAAGCCAAGGGGAAGCCGAGCAACCATCTATATATTGTATTTATTTTACTGCACAGTTTATATTAATAAAAGAATTTATTCTTGTTGTTCATCTTGTGTTCTAAATATATGTGTTTTGACTGGTAAAACAATAGTGGGAAAAAGAAATACTGATTCACCCCCTCTCAGTATTTCCAACATCAACCACATAATAATGAAACTTTTGATTAAAATAATTAACAGTAAAATAAATTAAAATATTAAAAATAAAACTAATGAAATTCAAATTAATAATAAAGATAATATCAATAATTTAAATAAATAAAAGGAATTAAATAGGGGAAGTAAAATTTCAAGGAGGAAATATCAATAAATAAACAAAGAATTAAAAGTGGGAAGAAAATTCAAAAAACCATAAACGATAAATAACAATTAACAATAAAATAAAACAATTAGCAATAAAATAAATTATTAAAATTAGACTAATAAAACATAAATATCTTTGGAGAAGAATCAAAACATGGAATGGATTAGACCAGATTAAATAAGGGAGAATAAACAAGCTAAAATAAATTAGATAAACAAATCAATATTGAAAGAAGAAAAACAAAATTAACGCAAACGGTGATGGATAACAAGCATAGTTTTAAAATCCAGAATTGGTGACCGGACCGGTCCACCTATCAAACCGGGTTTCAAATTGGAACTGGTCAAATAAGGACTGGTCAAATTTCAATGAACCAATTTTAAAAAAATACATGAAATAATTAGTTTTTAATGAAAACAACTATGTTTAAGATTTAAAACCATGATTCCAAAGCAATAGAGATAAAATATGTGAAGTTTTCTCATTTATATACCAAGTAAAGGTGAATATATCAAATTGGCACTGAGTGCAATACATATCAGCAACAAAATACATAATCAATCAGGCTCTAAATGGCCTCTAGACTCCAAAAACAATGTTAAGAGTCATAGGGTCACTGGCCTACTACAAAACTACAAGTCTACATATCAGTGATCAACATTATCACTCCTCATCATGATCAAACTCATCACCACTACTAGACAAGGGATCATCAACATGAACTACATAAATAAATTGGCTGAGTGTTTGAGGACTCCTAAAAACTCCTTTGCAACCATACCAGTAGTGGTAGTAGCAGCGGAAATAGACATCAAAACTATAAATCACTTATCAACATGATCACTCATGAAACTCATCATCCTTGATTAAGCGCTACTACAAATGTGATCATCAGCAAGAGATACATAAACATCATCTCACTCAAAGCCTTCAGACTTGGATTGCTCAACCTTATAATATGATAGAAATTGAAAAAGTTTAACATGCCTAACTAGTGATTTGGTTTGAGTGAAGGGTTCAACTCCTTAGCCAACTAATATGGTAGAAAAAGCTTAGCATCCCTAATCAATTATTTTCCTTTGAGTGAAGGGTACATTCTTGTTAAGGCCATGGTAGAGGAGTTCAACAATCAATGCCACCAACATCAACAAGTTCAAAAACAAATGCCACGAACATCTAGTTTTTTAAAGGGCTTGATGTGTAAAAAAATTTGTTTTCCCACCCTGGTTTTCAGTTTCTCCTTATTTCTCCCATGTAGTTAAATGCCCTTTCCCATAAACATACATTCAACAAACTGGAAAAAATAAATTTGTTTAAAACACAAATTCTGGAAAATTTACAGAATGCTGGAAATTGCAGAAATAAAAATCAGCAATAATAAACAGCGATTAAAACACATTAAAACACTGATATTTTTGGTAAACGTGACCCTGGAAAAACCCCCTACAACTCTTGGGGAAAACCAATTTGAGAGCTCTTCTTTATTTCTGGAAAATGCCTTTTTACAAGTGAGAAAATTTCAGCAAAATAAATTTCCAGCAAGCAAACTTATCTGTTTTTCAGCCCAACAGACAACCTGGGAACTTGCTGTACGCGCGGTACGGACCGTACAGATGTACGGACTGTACGGACGTACTGACCGTGCGGACTGTACGGACAAACCTCGATTTCTGTGCCGAAAATCAGTTCCTCGATATTCGTGCCCAAAAATCAGTTTTTTTCAGTTTTCAGCAAAAAAATCAACTTTTTTTGTTTGTTCTTGCTGTTGTTCTGCTTGTTCTTGCTGCTGTTCTGCTTGTTCTTTCTACTGTTCTGATTTGCTGAAGAGCTGCCTGGTATATGTGCCAAACTGC
>APFE031459245.1:0-17340 GCA_000404065.3 Pinus taeda | reverse complement strand
AAACCCTTTATGGGTATTGGAGATATCACGTGCCCCAACCTCTCCATAATATTTTGTGGTTAGAACACATTTGATGCTACCCCAAATCAACAATCCCTCTTAGCAAGGACTATTCTCTAGTAATACTCCTCACTGAGTATTACTCTGATCATCTGGCATCGGTACCTGTGCTGATGCTAGACCTTCTTGCCCAACATCCTCTACAATATTGCATCTTGTACTACTACCCATGGTTCTTACACTACCATTGTTGCATCTATACAACAACTCCCTTTATATCCATGTTGCTACTAGTCCTTTCTCCCAGCACTGCATCCGCACTGCACCTCCTCTCATCATGTTGCATCGTGTTTCCCACTACTGCATTGCAACTTACTTACTGAGAAGTAAGTAATTTATCTTCCAATCTGACCTCCCTATTGGGCTAGAGACACACACTGATGGTGAATCTCACTCTACCACTAACAAGTGCTCCCTCTCTGATCTCTACGCTACTGCAACAACTCCCTACATCTCGCACCATTGCACACCTCTCTGTGCCATCCTGCACTAGTGCAATACTCCCGTGACTCTTTCATTGTTGTAGCCTACTAGCCTTATGATTTCTTGGGAATCCTACATTATAGCTCTCTCTGCCACTCCATCTGCATTTGTCTCTACCCAACTCAGCCAGTCCTAAGACTCCTCTTCGGGGCTCCTGAAGCAAGGTCTAATCCAAGAGGCTATGTACCTTGAGGATCCTGCCCCTTATCACTCGTAGTCTGCTTGAATATAGCTTGATGTTTCCACACTTCCACTCAAGTGGTGTGTGTGCACTCATGGCATAGTCATCATCTGTCAAAACTTCCTTCTCTACCCTTGTTGGTGCTACCTTAGTCTCGGAACACTCTCCCTTACTCTTCTTCCTTAGACACTGGGTTGTATAATGACCCAGCTCCCCATAGTCGAAGCACTTGATCTTGGAAAGATCTTTCTTCTTCTGCTTTTCTTTCTTTCCCTCAGATGCTAAAGCAACATCTTCTTCCTCATGCTCGACTTTGATCCCCTTGTTGTTGCTACCCATCTTCAACTACCATCTGATCTTTTCCGACAAAAGTTTTGCCCACATCTCATCCCAAGGTGGGAGAATCTATCCACTTTAGACAAATACCTCCCAATCTCCTGAGATAGAATTTAGGGTTGTCCTCACCATCAACTTTTGATCCAGTGTTGCTTCTATAGAAATCAACTGATCTTGGATCTCATTCAGTTCTCCGAGGAAGGTGTCAATCAATTCTCCCTTCGTCATCTGATACGACCTCAACTCATTCTCAAGTAGCATTTTTCTCTGCATATAAGTATGTTGGTACAATTTATTGAGAGCCTCCCACATCTCAAATGTCATTTCCTTCTTGGCTATGTGTGGTACTACATGATCCTTGACCCCGTCAAGGATGATGCTCTTGGCCCTCACCATTGCCTCCTCATACTTTTTCGTTATCATTGGAGTCGACTAGGATAGATATTACCTTGAAGGCGAAGTTCTTGACACGATTACTATCAAGTAAGGATAAGCTTCTGGCCTTCCAAACTGTGAATTTTGATGCTTCGTCTAGTCTATCCTGGTCTCTTACTCCATGTAGTGCCATGATGCTCCTCTACTTCCCTCTTGGAAGTTCTCTATTCGACTCCTCTAAGTCTCTACTTCCCATATGGAAGTTCTCTTCTTGACTCCCTCTAAGTCTTGATTTCCTTCCTGTAAATCCTCCTGCCGCTTTCAAGATGCTCCCAACTCTAATTGTCTTGTGCAAAACCACACTACTGGTCCAGGTTCCTCGGCTAGAAACCCTCAGTAGAAACTCCTCTTGGCCTTGCTCTATCAAGTACTATTTTAACTACAGTATCTCACTAGCTCCACTATGCAATTTTCCCATAGCCTTCAAATCCCCAACAACTAGAAGGTGAGACCTCCCAGGCTCTGCGCAATCCCGGCACCAGCAACCCGACCTCCTTAGCCAACTGTGTCACCCCTCCTAGCTACTATGTGGCTCTACGTGAGGCTCCATTTTCCTTCCTTAGCATCTGCGCTACCTCTTCCCTGCTCAATTTTGATGATGCAGCCATTGTGTCACCCTTCCCTTCTTGTTGCTTTGTTAGAAACAACTTCTATCACCTCAGGACAACTTTTTTCTACTACTATCGCTCCGCTTAGATGATGTCCTTAGTCCTCCTATGATCTCAAATCATGCTCTGATACCATGTTGAAGTTTCAAGTTTACTTAGTTAGAAATCCTCCATGCACTTTATCTAATTTATTCCTACTTACTTGTTATTTTACTTTAAAACAAATTATTTACAATGTGAATACTGAAAATAAACACTATTGCATGCTCAACATATTACAAATCAACAACTAAAGGAAACAAAAACATTCACACTATACGACACCATTATTTTTGGACTAATGTGCCCGAAAAAACCTAATGTGGGAAAATTGGTGCAACTATTCAAGGGTTTTCTTATTAAGAAATATCAGAGTACAATCTGGGTGCTCAAACTGGCCTACCCAATAGAGAATTTCCTTATAGTAATACCTCTCAGTTTTTAACAAATATCCTGGTTGGAACCCCAGATAAACCTTATGGCAGCTACTCAGCACAAATCTACCCTAGAAACCCTAGCGTTAGCCTCTCTTTGGATTGCGTCAGCCCCACTCTACCCAGCTTTATCCCTACATCACCCTGAATGGGTCTATGTCAGCCTTAGGAGGCCCTACGTCAACCCTTTGGCCCTCTGCATCAGCAACGCTAGCCTCTCTGAGGCTCTGCACAACTCTCAGCTGCCTCTCCGTGGCCCTAATTGAACCCTGGCTGGCTCTGCATCACTCTCCCCAGCTACTACACTGCTCTCCCAACAGTATCTCTATCTCTCTGTACTCAAATGCCCCTCAACTGCATCTCCTGATCACTAACTCTATCTCTTAGAAAACCTCACTCTAGAAAATAGAATGACTGATCACTCTAGTCTATTCTCCAAGTGACCCTCAAGCCTCCTCTTATACTTTTCCTGTTGACATATCAATAGCTGAGATTAAGTCCCTAATAAATGACTAAGATTAGATCTGGATTAATCCATGTCTTTTGGACCATTCTAACACAATTCCATATTAATTCCTATTAATATTTTTTTTTCCCTAAGTTTAGACTTAGGGACTCCATTAAAAATATTAATTATTTTAATATCTCCTAAACTCTTTAGAACCTACCCAAACCCTTTCTAAGTATTCGAGATCTCATGTGTCCAAACCTCTCAACCAAATTTTGTGGTTAGAGCATATCTGATGCTACCCCAAATGAACATCAACAACCCAACTTAGTTATATTAACAAATTGTACCAAGTTTCATGGCCCTCACACAATCATTGATACAAAATACAAACTAGGGTTTGGTGTCAACAACTATGAAAACAAATATACAATTAACAAGATACAACTAACTAACTAATTGATGTAGTGTGCCATCACAACTCTACATGATCATACCTTGAACATGTCTACTAGTGCTTCTTCTCCCAATGTGTAGCTTTGTTGATATCAGTGGATCCTGCTCCTTTAGGTCACTAAACAAAACTCTCCAATACTCCTTCTAATTGATCAGTAGTCCATTAATGAATCAACACATAAGGTCTTCTTTGGAGTTTTTCACAACTCTATTTCTGAGAAACTCCTTAGTTTCCCACTGTTGTGTCTCAGTTCTTTAGGACATATTCCCATTGTTTCCTTCTTGTGTTACTCCAATGAAGACAAACTTAGGGCATGGAATGCTTCCCTCTATCATTACAATATGTCCTTCTCTTCAGCAAACTTGGGCTTGTCAACTACTCCACTTGGCTACCTTCTTTCTTCCTACAAAGATCAATACTTGAAGCTTCACTTCCTACCTCTCCTAGCAAATCTATTTTCCTTCAAGGTCTACACTTAGGGAAATTCTTAACACCTACTTGTTTCCCTCCTAACATGCACAACATGGCCACCAAATCTATCATAAATTTGGAAAAATCATCTACTAGAAATACATCAATACAAGAAAACAACCATACCTTATTTCTGCATCTTATGTTTCTCCTTTTTCCCTCAGCGTCTATTCCCTATTCTATAACTTCATCCCTCTGATTATGGAATTTGTATCTACAGTCACAGTGCCTCAAACTTGGCCATGCATGCTTCAAAAACCTATGACTTCTCCTCCCAAACATACCTCACTTACTTGTTGTCACTTGTGTCACTTCTGGCCCTCCTGTTTAACCTATTAGCACCTCCGAAAGTCACATATAGGACTGGAGCATATAACTAGGGAATGATATAAAATTTTGTACCTCTTCTGTGGGAATAATTACCCTCAAAATAGGCACTGAACTTCCCTACTTTGTCTTTCTTCCTAGCCTGTTTCTCCTCCTATTTTTGACATGAAATCACAAGATATTTAACCAAAAACATACTCCTTATCTTCCCTTTGCAAGTCTCCTTAGGTAATGATTACCTCAAAGGCATATCTTCATTTTATGAATTCTCATTAGATGGTGAATTGATACTCCAATCATCTTCTATTTATATTCCTTCTTGAGCTAATGGTAGTCCCTTAAAAGGGACTCTTTAAGTGAAGTCGACTTGAATCTTAGGATAGTTAGCCCACATAAAGATATAAAAAATTAATATCTCAACTTCTATAATTCTTCTCTTCCTACTTGAAGTAACCCCTTTTCCTTCGAAGGGTGCTCTTCCATATCGAAGTGTCAAGTATCCAAAACTCCTCACGTATTCAGACCCATAACTTTGGGGGCAAATCCCACAAATTGGGTTTTTTCCCACGAATCCTATGTGGGTCAAATTCCTCCACAACCCTGTACACTAGGGTTTTGCATTCCTCCCAAGCTACCAATATCAACAGGTTTTAGCTATTGATGGTACCAAAATACATCATTAGAATTCTCTTATCAAATAATAGCATCTTGAAGAGAGTAGACAATGACTGAAAATATCTGCCAGATGGTCACTTCAGAAACTCTCTTAGCAATGACATAAGAGACTATAAGTTCAATAAAAAAACTATGTAATATGCCCTTCTAAGATACTCTCAAACGAGTCATATATGACATTATAAATATTATTATCCACAAATTATAATTTTTGAACTAGCTCATGAGTCCACCCTCTATGTTCAACATGGTGTCAGTCTTTATTTTGATCATTGAACTTATGTACCCATTCTTCTACTAAATTAATATATTCAACAAAGAAACTTTCACAATAATTCATGAAAACATACAGTTGTGTCCATACATCTACAATGATTTGGCAATCTTATATTTCACTAGAAGCAAACTCTCACTCCTTTTCTTCAAGTCACTGGTTGATTTCCTCCTTTGTAGGATTCCATACTATCTTTAATATTGAACCCTGATCCCAACAAAAAATCCATTTGTTGGTGCAATTTATAGTCTTACTTGAGTCATGTGTAAATTCTTGGTAATAAAGCCCCACCAGATATTGACCCTTTCAGCATCAACTACAAGAGAAGATCAAGCCTTACTCTAGGCATCAAGGGGGACTACAAGAACTAGGATTTTGTAGTTGTGAAGGAAATAAGAATCAAATGAGCATAACGATTCTACAACATCTTACCTTTTATTCATATGCTAACTCCTTTTGTGAATACTCACAACAATGACCGAAATATTGACAATCAAAAGTAAAATTTTAAAATGGGGATTTTGAAATAGCCAAATGTTGTAATAGAATCAACAATGCACTACTACCATTTGAAAGAAACATAAATATTGCATGATGTGACCATCTTATAGAACATAGGAAATAAGAACAAGTTTATCTTCAATTGTATTTCGTTAATAACCAAAACGTGTTCTTGGTACAACACTTGTAGCATTACAATAATATTTCACCTCAACTCACGAGCCTAAATCTCATAATATTACAACAAAAACAAGAAACTACTAAGGAAATAATCACAAACCAACCAACCAATCTAAATCCCTTTAGCATCTGCCTATTTATACATAGTGACAAAAGATTTGATACCCTGGGAAGTACTAGGAAAAAACATACCATGGGCACTACCATGTGAAAACCCACTACACTCAATAATATGAACCAAATATAAACAAGTAAGAATACATAGTTAAACTTAACAATTTTCACCCATTTAGATTATGTGCTACTCCTTACCCTACAATTATCCTTTCTATTCTAGTTTTTTGCGCACCTCCTTCTACGAAAAAACTTGTGTGTCCTTTCTGTATGTTTTTTCTGCTCCAGCTTTACATGTGTGATTCCCAAAACACTGAAGCATTCTACATTTCATTGCATAGATTCTTTCCAAAAATTGTCCCAAAAGTTCGCTGGATTTTTGTTGGCTTATTCTTTGAGGCATAAAAGATGTATGTTGATTTCTTCCTTCAACATTGTATCTTTTGAGAATGGATGTAACTCCCATTCCATTGTCATTGTTGATTTTTGTTTTCACTCAGTTTTATCTTGCTGCTATTCTTTTTTTTTACTGTTGTTGTTTATGATAATTTTCTTTAGTTGCAACTCTCTCTAGTCCCTTGACTACATTGACAAATTTGATGGGTTCCTTTTCTCCAAGTACTTTTGAGCTGGTCTCTATGTCATATCCCAAACCATTGTTGATATGAGTCGATCTTTGGACACTCATAATGTCATCCACCTTACTAGATCCTTTGATAAATTTCTAATTTAGGTTGATTTGCATCTTCGTCCTTTCAAATGCTTTTCTAAGGGAGACTACCTCTTCCTTAATCCATTCATATTCATTGAATTCTTCTTTCATATGTTTCAACTAAGTATCCTCAATATTCTTTTCTTCCTTGATTTTTAGAAGAAAAAGTGCCAAATTTTTAGAGATACCCTTCTTTTTTCAAAGTTTGTCAACATCTCTTTCTACATCTGATTCCTTTTGATTAGCCTTTTAATTTATTCTAAAGCAATAATTAATTCACCATCCAAATATACTTCAATAAATTCTTCATCAAATTATACATGTTCTTTTTCTAATGTGTCTAAAAACATGATCATAAACTTTTTTGTACTTCCTTTAGATTTTTCCTCAATAGAGGATTGCTCATCTTCATTTTTTGAGAAATTATTATCATCTTGAGTAGAAAAACTCTTATTTCTTATATTTATATCTTGTTATGCTTTTCTATACTTAACCTTAGGTTCACATTCATTCTTCTTTTTGTTTTGTGAAAATTTAGATGCATAATGACCAACCTTACTACAATTCAAACATTTAAATCCAACTTACCCTATTATTTTCCAAATCATCTCTTCAATTTTCTGACAAAATTTTTATGCTCCTCCTCAGATCCACAACTTGAATCATCTTGATCTTCCTTGGAATTTTTGTCATATTTCAAGGTTGTACCTATTGATATATTTATTCTTTATGTAGGATTCATTTCATAGGGAGTTAATGTTCCATGTAATTGATTCAATAATATAATGGTGAAATCTCACATTTCCTCAACAATTTTTGAGCTACAAAAATTCATTCATTATCTCATCAAGTCCTCTTAATGTATTGACTATTTCATCCACTGAAACGAATGATTTTTCTATTTCCTCATCATCATGCATCTTAAGGTATTCAAGTTGCATTCTATAGCCATTAAGTTTATCCTTCTTTAATTTGATGTCTCCTTCATATTAACTACTTATCATGTCCCATATTGCCTTGGTAATGGTGCATTGCATAGCTTTGACCAAATTAGATTCAGGCAGACTAGTAAGTAGAGCATTATTTACTTTTTTCATTATAAGTGAAACCAGTCTTATCATCTTTGTTAATGATGATAGGTGGCTTTGTATAGCAATTTTGTACTATGTCCCATACATCTCCACCAAGAGACTATAAGAAAGTCCTCATTCTTTCCTCCCAAAATACATAGTTTGTTTTAGTAAGTATATGAACCTTAATGGTGTTACTTCCATCATGTATAGAAATTATATTATATCTACCTTCTAGTTATTAGATTGTTGTTGAAGGAACTTGGCTCTAATACCAGTTGTTAGAAACCAGGAAAATACTATGAGAGTGGTTGGATCAATATTTTCACAACTCTAAAAATTACTTCCTAAAAGTAAAAGTACTCAACTACAAAGTAATAAATAGAATCACGTCAATCTGAGAAAGTATGAATGCAAGATATTAACATCGAAGCTCAACTGGGAAACACCACAATTTATTTTTGGTTATGATGCAAAATAAACCTCCAACTTTAAATTACATCAATTTTTGTAAGATACAACCTACAAAAGGCTCCAATGTCATTTTCATTTGCAATCACAAACTTGTTGTTTTTTACAAGAACCAACCTAAAGGGAGCACCAACTCCCTATTGTGCAAGTACCTACTCGCACAACTTTTCAGGTCCTTTTTTCATGAATTTTCAAACCCATATCTGAGGCTTCCTTTTCATAAAATATTACCTCATCAATTTCTCCATCTCAATACTACTCTTCATCCCAACAGATACTTCTTTGTCTCTATTCATGTTTTTTTTCTCTTCAATGTTGTCTTTACATATAAATCTTTACAACTCCTTCTATTCTTAGTTCATTTTCTATTTTAAATGTTATCTTGCAATTAAGCGTCATATATATTTTAGATTAGTTACTATCCTAACTATTGCTTCAAATACTCTCATTTGTATATTTTTTAATTGTTCAATTAGTTGATTCATACTTCAACACTTTTTACTCTCGCTCTGCATATGAATAACACATTTTACATTCCCTATTAAAAACAAAAATCTAACTGCTTCAACATGTTTGTCCAAATTTGGTATTCATAATGCAATATTTCTTTTTCTAATTTTGGTGCTCAAATGAAAAATTCATTATTTTCACCTACTACTTCTTTTCACAAAGGACCACAAGCCGCGAACCTTAGGCGTAAGTATAAAAATGGTGTTTCGTAACTTGCCCGTATGACCAAATCACAAAACTATGTTCTTAACTATCAGAGAGGAAAACACTTCTATTAATGTTATGATAGAATCATTGTCCGATGTGGCATCCTTTGTGTGATGCCATGTGTCGCCCTAAACCAGCCCATTTTGCCAAGAAAAAATCCCAATTTTTCCTACCATGTGTCACCTGTTGTAATTTTCCATGTGTCCACTAATGTCTAGACTACATGTCAGCCATCTTGTTGCATCATTTACTAGACTACCACCTATGTTTGATAGCCACATCAATGTTGATCAGATAAAATTTGGTATCCAACACATTTCCTTTATAAATCTTTGGCATGCCTTCAATAACCCTGGATGATCGGATACACCCTACCATTAGTCAAATACAAAAACTTCCAAATACTTAAAACTTCTAAGATATGTCCATTTGAATTTTACATCTGATGCTTTCTATTGTTAGCTAACGAGGTTTCACCTTGAATTTATCGGATGCCCCATATTCTTTGAATCCTTCTCTTCTTGTAAACTATTCCTTCACATAAAACACTTTTTTTCTCCCCGATACTTGGGAGTTTGACCAAGTGTCATATATGATGGAAATATCTGGAGAGGAATATTCACCTACAGACATTGCAAAAGAATTTTAGCAATTTACCTATAGATAAAATTCCTTCAAATATAGGCTACATCTCATCATCAAAAACTCCCATAAGCTTGTATTCACTCGACGTTAATGAGTATAATCGCTCACTATGAACTGCCCACTAGTTTTTTTGGTTCACCCAATTGTGTTGAGTTGAATTCCATTACATTTATCAATCTCTTGGATCTGTTTTTCTTGTTTAAGAGACTTATCATTAAGTTTTCTCCAATAGATCTACATTTACCAACACCAACTCATTAACTCTAGGGATTTGATTTAGAGGCCCAATACCTTTCATTTTGTTTTTGTGATTATTGTTATACCCTACATGTTGCATTGAATTTTAAATATTTATCGCTAATGGCATGGTCACTCCTCTAAGTCTTAAACTTGAACACATATATTTCCATTATATTGGTTTATACTAGCACCTTGGTATATGTTATTATTATTGATGAGCTAACTCACATCTAACCATGGGGGCTTCACTCAATCACCATTTGACATATCAGGTATGCTTGTGGCATACTAAACAATACCCTTAATTTAACTACATATTGGAAAACACCTCTGGAAGTCACATTATTTAAACCCCTACCAATACGAACCCGATACACCTTCCCAATTTAAAAAACCCCTACTTTACGAAATATTGTAGTATTCATTTTTTAATTAAGATTTTTTATACCCCTTTATGTTTTTTCATTAACTTTGAGCTCCATTTTTTATACCCACAAATGCAAAAGCCCTTTACTCCCTATTATATGCTCAATATATCATGTCATTTTTTCCTCAATATATATCTACTATTATGAACACACGTGGTATGGTATGGCTCCCCCAGTGAAGCCCTCACACATCTAAATACAATTTAGATCCTTGGCCACTAAGCAAATATTATCATTCATGATCAAATAAGAGATCCTTTAATCACACCATGGAGTTATGTTCTAAGTTATATAGATGTTCTAGAAAAAATTTAAAACCAAAGACACTTATTAAACTTATTCAACATTTGTTCAAAATCTCTGGTTTGAGCTTATCTCAATGGCCTCTCTACATATTCAATAACTTATTTCAATGGACCTTCTTTGTTGTAGGTCCATGTCCTCTAGGGTGATATTATTTCATGACAAGAACAAATGAGTGTAACAATAATTTTTAATTGTAGCATGAACTAGCTACATTTATAAATCGATTTGATGTTTCTATATCAATGATAGAAATGATATGTGGATATCCACATGGTATCCTTTTATTAATTCTTTTTACGTAAATATCATAAGTACACATGTTTTATTGTAGAAAAAAGGTCACATGGATTATTAAAAATATAACCCTTGGAATCAAGTAAATGATCATGAAACCTCCTCTTCCTTAATTCGATACTCTATCCCACATTGGTTCAATAATTCAGTCCATGGTGGTTTAATGCTCCTAATTACAAAACATGAAACTTTGCCAACAGTAGGTCCACATCATAGTGGTGTATCCTATTACCATATTAATATAATCATTGTGGGACCAATATTATATCTACTCAAGTCTCTCAAATGTTGAATATTTATGTGGCCATCTTCATAGATGTGTTTTCGAGTAGAAATAAAGTCAAACAAATTAATATGTGGTTCATAAAAATGAATTCCATAATATACTTTATACCCTTTATCCTACATTAATCTTAAAATTCCATTTGCAATAGATAAAATTGATTGCATAATATCAAGTCTATGCTAAGAAGAATTTTCATATTAAAATACTTCGCACTAACATATCTAAGATAAAATTACAACTTACCTTTTTATTTTCTTAAAATATTTAAAAATTGCAATTCTTTGTTCTATCCATATTTGAAATAATGTAGTAAGATTAGGGTCATTTATTGACTTCTTTTTAGTTATTGTGAAAATCTACCTTAACTCACTTGTCAATTTGTAGATGGGACAACCATTACTAGCTATAATATGTGAATGTAGACTGACTCATTACCATTACACTTTTGTTTTTATTTAGTGGGAAAACCTATATTAACTCAATTGTTCACTGGTAGTAGAGACAACCATCACTAGTTATTATTCAGGAATGTGAACTGACTCATTATCCCTAGCTATTATTTCTGAATATGTATTGATTCATTATCACTAGTTACACCGAAGGTGTTATCTCTATGCCCTTTCATGTAATGACACTATTCACTACAATGAATCAGTGAGCTTCTATTTCGTCCTCCTTCATCCTATTAAAATATGACATGTGGAATCTGATTTCTTGTTTATTGTACTCCTCCTTGAGATTTTGTCTCAACTTTCAGGATAGCCTACAAACATGTTACAGCTGAGAACACCATGTCACCATAGATAGCCAAAAACTTGGGTAGCCTTCTTGGTATCTATAGCATGGATTACAGTGGATATTTTTCGACAGGACCGATAAATTTTCTTATTGAGGTCATAGGGGTATTGGGAAGTAGACTTCAATTGACTATGAGTTACTGTGATGAAATATATTTCTCAGATCCCATTGCACAGATGAAACATGAAATAATATCAAAGTCAAAATCAATGTCGATACACATTGCATGAGGAATTTTACATCTAATGTTGTATGTGTATGTCATCTGTGTGACTTCATTATGAAGAATTTGATGAAATTGATTATCAAGTGACCCAACTACAATTTTGTTGGTAGGAAATACAAAAGAAGGAGCCACACTCATTATCAGGTGATCTAATTCCAATTTTGTTGGAGGGAAATCCAGAAGAAGGAATCACCCAGTGTTATATGTGTTGTTCGGTAATCGAAATGAGGATGATTAAGAGTGAAAAGCACACCATGCCGAAGAAATTTGGTTTATAGAAGAAGTTCGAGGGGCCTATGAAGTGGTGGAAGATCCCACCCAAGCACATGATGTTGTGCCAAAGAAACATGAAACCCCAAGTAAATAGGCCTTTTTCTCACCGGCCCTCGGTCGCAACACAATGAAGCTTATGACGACAACTTAACAAGCCCAATACACATCCAAGTGTTATGTTAGCACTAGTTCTTTTGTCTTTCCTATGGAATTCTTCGGAAATCCAACCTTTTGGCATTAGCGAAAGTGAATATGTTATTTACCAATAGAAAATGGTGAAATTAGTGACTAAGTGACTAAAAACGTTAGTCACCCACAACTTTTCCATGTGAAATGCTACCAAAAATTAGTAATATTAAGAAATCCAACTAAAAGCAACTAACATAAATGACTATTTTAGTCACTAGTTAAAATATATGACTAGCTAATAGGTAATACTACTAAAAATGACTAACATAAATGACTAATTTAGTCGAGGAAAAAAATATGACTACCTAACAAAAACTAAAATAATATGAATTAGTCATTTATGTTGGTAATTTTAATTTCATCACTTCAACAATCTAAAATTACAAGTCATAAGGGATTCAAATGTTGTTTTAGATTGGTTGAAAGGTCATACTTCCTTATACACTTCTTTATTGGATGAAAGGATGATTAAAATTATGCACATTATTAGAATCTTTAGGGGCATATCATTTGATCACATTCATAGGGAATCCAATTCAAAGTTTGACAAATTATCAAAAAGGGGAGTGGGCCAACACCTCCTTTCGCAACATGACATGAGCACCTATATATGTTGCAACAACCTTTCCAACTTATTTAGTTGTTTGCACATATATTTCACATTTCTTCTTCGTCTTGAAAAGTGGTAGTGTTAAGTAGAGTGTATGAACTCTAATTAAAGAATGTTCACTTAGTACCACTACCAAATTTTCTTCATGGAAGTTGCATGATGATAAATCAATGACATTTAAATGTTACAAACATGTAAGTAGTCCACATTCAACTCTGTTGTGTTCATTGTCCTTAGTAACAATGACAAGTTTGAATATTTCCTTTATTTATCATTGCAAACACATAAATCTTTCTTGTCCCAAACATAGTTAATATTGTTTGTGTATGATCTCTTAATTCAGGAATGGTCTCTTAATGATGATAACAAACTCTCAATCTCCAATGCTCATGAATATGATGAATGAATCATGTAGCTCCTTAGTTGTATAGACAATTCATGATTCATTTTCTATTTTTATTGTGCCATTGTATATATGCTTCACTAGCATCTCATGCTATATGGTTAATTGAGCAAGCTTCATCTTTCATTTTTCAAGTATCATTTGGTTGCATGTGTCAGGCCAGGAGGTAACTCCTCAAAGATGAGATTTTATTATTCATTTAGGCTTTTCATTATTATATAAAAAGAGGGAGTGACTATTGAGTTTCATCTCACGATGACTCTCCATTTTCTCTATTATTTGTTTACACTATTTACAGTTGTTCACCCAATTCCTATGATTAGATGTCAACATTCCCCCCCTTAATCTAAAGGGATGTTGGTGAGTCCAAGCATCATTGTGAATCTTTCAAGATTTTCTCTTCCAAGCGCTTGGGTGAAGATGTCTACAATTTGCTCATTAGTGGAACAATGGCGAAGATGGATTGTTTTGGTCTCAACATGATGTCGAATCATATGATATTTTGTATTGATGTGCTTCATTTGATCATGGAAATTTCATTTCTTAGCCAACTTTATTGCCGAGGTATTATCAATAATGAGTGGAGTCGAATGTACATTTTTTACCTACAAATATTCTAGAATTGTCCTAAGACACACAATTTCTTTTGTTGCCTCAATTGCTGCCACATATCCGGCCTCTATTGTGGAATCTGTTGGAACTGATTGTTTGCGTGATCTCTAGGAGATAGCTTCTGATCCAAGACTCATAGCATAACCTGAAGTAGATACCCTAGTTTCTTTGTCCCCATTGAAATATGAATCAGAGTATCAAATCAAGCTAAAGTCGCCCACCTATGTATACTTGAGTACAAAGTCTTGAGTTCCCTTAAAGTACTTTAGAACTCTTTTTTCAGCAGATAAATGTCCCTCACAAGGCTTTTGCATAAACCTAGAGACGATTCCAAAAGAAAATGAAATGTCTAGTCTCATAGTGGCCAGATAGTTGAGACTTCCTACAAGCTCTCTATACTTTGTTGCATCCTCAAATTATTTTCCTTCAATGCATGTGAGCTTTAAGTTTTGTTCAATTGGAGTAGTCAGAGGATTGCATTCAGCCATGCCAAACCTATTCAACAAATCTCCAATGTACTTCCTTTGAGAAAGGAATATGTACTTTGGATGTTAAGTTACTTCAATACCAAGATAGTAATAAACATAGTCCAAATTAGTCATTTCAAAACCTTTCCTCAATTCCTTATTTATGGATGTAATGTAGCTCTCGTTGTTCCCTGTCATCAAGATATCATCTACACATACCACAAGATATAAAACTATTTTTCCAACTTTCTTGAAGAACAAAGTTGCATCATCAAGATCGTAAAGTTTGAAATTGAGTTTCAGAAGATGTTCAGTTAGTTTTTCATACCAAGCACGTGGTGCTTGTTTGAGGCCATACAAGTATTTCACAAGTTTGCATACTTTATGTTCATGTCCTTTCATAGAAAATCCTTTACGTTGGGACATAAAAACATTCTCTTTTAGATCTCCATCCAAGAAATCAGTTTTTACATCCATTTGATGAACTTTCCAATCGTTTTGAGCTACTAGGGCAAAGAGTGTCCGGATGGTAGCCCATTTTGCTGCGGGGGAAAAAGTCTCCTCATAATTGACGTTGTTGGGTCCCTATAATACTAGTGATTACCCCATTACTATTGTAGTTATACCCCTTATTAATATTCTTGTGCCCCTATTGCCCCCATATTGTTATTACTGTGCCCCATAGAATCCCTCTATTGTTATTTTTGTGGCTTTATATTATTATTGTTAGGTCGGCTGGGTTATATTGTGACTCCTTAGACTCCTATATATAGAAAGGAGGTTTTGTCATTTGTATCATCCAAGAATTGTTCATTTATGTAATGTAAAGGAGGTTGACCCCTCGAAGAGGCTGAATTCTAAGGTGTTGATCTATCTTTCTATCTTTTCTTGAGTTGGTTTCATAACATTTGGTATCAGAGCTTTGGATTCTAGGGTTTCGCTGCTCCAAACAGGTCATCGTGGAATTTTTTCTATAATTCTTTTCCTGTGACGTTTCAGAAGTCGCAAAAAAAAAAAACCATTTGAGAAGAAATCACGCTGAACCTTGGGTCCAAATTTTAGAGCTTTTCACGCGATATTTGCGGAGATATGATCTGAGGAAGTTGGTCTTTTTGCAGACTCCTGAATTACATTCCAAACAGGTGACCTAGGGAAAATCGTCATAACCTTCTCTCTGGGGATCGGATTGAAATTTCGTAAGAAGTTTCAGAAAGAGGACGGACTGTAGTTTCTTCTATGAATTTTTTAGATCCAAAGGTCGAAACAGTGACTCGTGGCACATCGTACAAGTTCACTCTGCTGAACTACCAAGTCACTGTGGGAGATTTCGCATAACTCTTCCTTGGAGAAACCAATTTGTGTCAGACTTGTGGCATTGGAAAGAGGACACAATGGGCTACTACAGATCACAAATTCAGAACTAGATGATTGGAAAGTACAGAGATACATCAGAGGCAATATCAAGCTCCTACAAAGTGAAAAAAGGTGTGTAGATTTTCTTAAATTTTTGCTTAAGCTTGGTTTGAAAATTTATTTTGAAGGAATTCAAAAGGCATAATAGAGAATTATTATCAGTAACTGATGCCCCAAGGAAAGAAAATGCAAATGCCTAGTAAGGAGCCTAGAAGCTCTAGCATGACTCATGAAGAAGAAGAAGAAATGCTATATGATATATCAAAATTACAAGAACAAGTGCAACAAGTGTTACTTGCACAAAAAGAAACAGAATCTAAGATGGATGGTTTAAGGAAAGATGTAGAAGCTAAGATGGATGGTTTAAAGAAAGGCGTAGAAGTTAAAATTGATGGCATGGATGATAAGATGGAAGAATTGAAGATAAATATGAATAAGTTGCTACAAGAAATGGTCAATAAGGGTGAAAGGGTACTAAAGGAAACTCATGATGAGAACAAAAGAAATTTCAATCATGATTCCATAGACTCTAATGTTGGATTGAAGACTCACCATATTCCAAAAATCGATATGAGGAAGTTTGATGGCAAGGATCCTGCCACATGGATATTAGAGATGGAGTAGTTATTCGATCTCAATAATGTGCAAAACACACAAAAGGTACGTATGGCAAATTTATATTTGGAACCAAATCAGTTTGTATGGTATCAATGGCTTTGCTCTCGTAAACAATTTATCACTTGTGCAATTTTTACCGAAGAATTGATGGCACATTATGAGGATACAAAAAGCAAGAATTTTTTTAGCCAATTGATAAGTCTCAAACAAGATGGTCCAATAATGGAGCACATGGAGGAGTTCCAAAAATTGAACATAAGGGTAAAAGATATTCCAGAGGAGCATAGGATTGATGTTTTCATAGGGTATTTAAAGGATAATATCCAACATGATGTTCGCCTTTAGGAACCTGATTCATTAGAGAAGGCATTCAGGTTAGAAAGAAAAATGGAAAGAAAAATTATGACAACCAGGAAGCATACCACTCACAACTATAAAGATGGAAGTGTTGTTGCCGCTAGTCTTCCACAACCTATAAGGTTGACACCACAAAAATTGGAAGAAAAAAGAGCAAAAGGGCTTTGTTACAGTTGTGATAG